>PISX010029368.1:0-20147 GCA_004024625.1 Mellivora capensis
GTCTGTTGAAGGGCATCTTGGTTCTTTCCACAGTTTGGCGACCGTGGCCATTGCTGCTATAAACATTGGGGTACAGATGGCCCTTCTTTTCACCACATCTGTATCTTTGGGGTAAATACCCAGTAGCGCAATTGCAGGGTCATAGGGAAGCTCTATTTTTAACTTCTTGAGGAACCTCCACACTGTTCTCCAGAGTGGACAATTTTTAAAGACCAGTCTATTCTTTTAAAAAAAATGGAGATGCACTTCTTTAGTTCACACAAATTTCATTTTATTATATATAACCTCAGATAAATTTCAACAAATCATAATTTATTAAAATTATATCTACTTAAAAATCTCATAGAAAAGTAAAACCATCAAAAATAAAAATAAACACAAACACACAACACACACACCACCCATGTATTGGCAAATCACAATGGCTATAACAATACATTAGGCAATCCACAGTTAAGGCCTATCAGGATTTCCATTAGTGACAAAAAAATTTTCATCAAAATGGACTGATTTTCCAGAATCCAAGAAAAAGCATCTTAGGATTTATTTAAAGATAACGCTTTGAATAAATACTTCTTAAATTTAGGAAATTCAGAACATAAGGATTAAAGAGATATTTGCAGTGCTGACTGTATTCAATCTTTTCTTCAAAATATACCTTTGAGGGGTGCCTGGGTGGCTCAGTGGATTGAAGCCTCTGCTCTGGGCTCAGGTCATGATCCCGGGGTCCTGGGATCCAGCCCCGCATCGGGCTCTCTGCTCCGCAGGAGCCTGCTTCCTCCCCTCTCTCTCTGCATGTCTCTCTGTCGACTTGTAATCTTTGTCTGCCAAATAAATAAATAAAATCTTTAATACATTATATATATATATATATATATATATATATATATATATATATATACCTTTGAGTACATAATTCTGTTTTCTCTATCTAAATTGAGTTGTACTCCAAGGAAGTTTTCTAAGATGTGTGTTCTGTGTAATAAATGTTCTAAGACCTAACATGCTTCATTGTATTTTTACTTTGCTCTCAAATTTAATCAATAATTTGGCTTGATGTATAAAATCTAGTTTCAAATATCTTTTCCATCTATACAAACACCCAGCTGTCTCCTTTATATGCTATTATTATTACGAATTCTGCTGTCAGTATTATTCTTGTATATTTTAGATGATCTGTTCTTTCTCTTGGGCATCATTTATGCTCTTCTCTGTATCTGATATTTTTAAAACTCACCATAATATATATGAGTGTTTTGTTTGTTTGTTTGTTTTGTTTTGTTTTTTTCTTATTTCTCATGTTTGGCATTCTTTTAAGTCTGGTATCTTTCATCTTTCTTTAATTCTCCAAAATTTATCTCAGTACTTATTTAAATATTTTCTTTATATATATTTTTTCTCTTCTGCTGCATTTTGGCAGAAGTCATTAATCTGTTTTTTTTCCCTAACTCATTTATTAATTTTACAGCTATATTCATCTTAGTCTCCATTTATTGCATTCTTTATTTCAACAATTTTCACTTAATTTATATTCACAGTATAGCACCTTTCTTTTCTCTGTATATGTATATCATTATTTTATCATATTACTTTTAAGCTATTTTTTATTCCTGTTCCAATAACACTTGGATTGCCATATAGAGTTCACCACATCATCTTTTTTAGGTAAGTAATTGTACTTTTCATGTGCATAGTTATTTTGGCTCATGAGTTCAACTCCTCTTAAGATCATCAAATCTCTGTAAAGTCAGGGTATGCTAGGATTTCCTAAGCAATGACAAAAAACATTGAAACCTGGTAGCTTAATAATAATAATGTTTTCTTTCTCATTCATTCAATATAGCATTACATTCTGAGCAGCTTCCTTCTTTCTTGCAGCTATAGTGTTTGGAAAAACTTGAATTGTGATATCACTGTGAAATGTGAATTAGTCAAGGTTTTTCAGAGAACTGGGAAGAGAAAAAATGGAAGATATTCTCCAGGGCCAACTCTGGAAGTGACTATTAAAACATCTCTCTAAATCCCATGGAACAAAACTCAGCAATGCTATCTCCAATGAAATACAAAGAAGATTATGTATAGTTCTGGGCACACACATCTCATTTGGTCTAATGATGTGCATCAATGAAAGACTGAAGGCCAATCACCACTCCATGGGAGAATTTAAAAATAAATTTACTAATGAGCCCAAGAATTCAGAATCACAAATACTTTGGAACTAATAATGACTGCCTTCACTTGATGCTACTCTATAAGGTAAATCCTATAATCAAGTTTCGATTTTAAATTCTTGCAAATTTAAATCCTTAAATCCTTATGAAGAAACATCATTTGGAGGGAGCAGTTTTCATAATTTATCATCCATCCCTTTTTTTTTTTTTGAGCTTTTATTTATTTGACAGAGAGAGAGATCACAAGTAGGCAGAGAGGCAGGCAAGGGGGGAGGGAAGCAGGCTTCCCTTTGAGCAGAGCCCAGTGTGGGGCTGGATCCCAGGACCCTGAGACCATGACTTGAGATGAAGGCAGAGGCTTAACCCACCACCCAAGTGGTGAGAGGTGCCCCTCATCCATCAGCCTTAATTGTTTGGAGGAAAATGTGTGGAGGAATAATGCCTTAGGGAGCTAATCTCTCTAAAGAATTTTCAAGTCTTTACCCCTTCAAGATTTTTGCACAGTTCTGATAGCCTCTAAATATTCCAGCTCATTTCTACAGTGACAGGTCTGTTAAAACCTGTCCCCAAACCAGGAAGAGAGCTTGAAACATACCAGTCAAGAACAACTTTGAGTCTTTTCAGGAATTTATCATCATTTCTTTGTTTTTGGTTAATATCTGAAATAGTCCTATATTACACTTGCATAGTTTCTCCAGAGCTAACTTTGAAGGAGGCATTCAGTTCCAGCTAGTTCCATATTTTGGCAAGAACTATAATTCTATATAAAAAAACCATATTTTATACCAGTTATTCATGTTTATTAACTAATATATCACAATACAAATAATACAAACAGTTGCTCTTTATTAATACCTTCAACAAAGATCAAAAAAATATGTCGTATTTTCTGTTATTTTTTCCAAAAATTTTATATCATCTGATAGGTCAGACATGTATGAAATTACATTTAAAGTTTTAAAAATATCAGCAAATATTTTCATTTAAATGCAAATTTGAAAGAAATCTACTTTTCCAAACACCACTTTTTATCCTATTTTTTTTAAATTTTGTCGACAGCTGATAAAATGTTTAGCGAGATTATAAATGTTAGATCGAAAAAATGATTAATAGATGTAAGTTCAAATTATTATGTTCCATTAAAAATGATTTAGTCTTTGATGAACATCTGTTTGGTAATATGTTGTATCCAGATATAGTAAATTAATGACATATATAAAATTATAGGGAAATGACACCTTCCGTTCCATTATGAGTAGAGCTTTTAAAATACTATTTGTCACAACCTGACATCTTGTCATTATGTAGCATTATGTAGCATTTAAAAGATGTATGCCCTTCACTTCGAAGTCTTTTAGAAATCTAAAATATAACTTTCTATGGTTTGTGTTTCCATATTCCTTTATTGCCAATTTGAACAAATCCATATGCTTTGATTCAAAGGTAATAAATTACTCTTATTTGGAAAAATGATGTTTATTTTTGTTCTCTCACCCTTAGCAGGTGGTTTCATTTTAGCACACTTCAGAGTTATAATTTCATGCTTATTAAAAACATTTATTATGATCTACATAGATGAATGAAACTTTTATTTTATTAAATTATTCACCAAAAATCTGTTATTTTTAAAAATGTATTTCCTTTGAAGGGTTATTTTAGAGAGTTCAGAGAGGATCTAATAGTGTGGTATTATGCAATTTTTAAGTAGGTATGAAATGGTTACTGATATGATTGTTTCTTTAAGGCTTATGTATATTTCCATTATATGCTATAAAATATTTTGAAAGTAAATTTAAGGTATGTTTTACATAGTTTATTTTTTGGAAAAAAATTATTGAAATGACTTATGAAATTCAGTATACTCTCAACATTAATTTATTCTGAAATTTACCAAATGTCTATTGAACCTATTATATGGCAGATATTACTTCAGACTACACTGGTAAATGAAATACTTGGCTTTCTAGAACTTTTATTTTAATGGGTGAGACAATTAAAAGCTATAAGCCTTAATAAAAATTGCATAGTGCATTCAAAAATGATGAGTACAATGGGGAAAAATAAAAATTAGATCAGGGTGAGAAAAATCAAGGTTGCTAGGCAGGGGATGGGGAGTTAACATTTTTAATAGGAAGATCGGGGTAGTTACAATGAAGATAACAATTGAACAAAGGTATGGAAAGGTGATGAATTTGTCCAGAGCTATCAGCAATAAGGTCACTCCAGACAAAGGAATTGGCTATCTTGAAGGCCATAAGGTTGGATCATGCCTGGCATATCTGAAGAATAGCAAGGAAGCCACTGTGAGTGACTGAAGAGTAGCAGGGAAAGAGGTCACAGAGGTTAAATGAGTGGCTAGATCATGTAAAAGCTTAGAAGTCATTGTAAAACTCTGGCTTTTATATTTGAGAACTTACTGTGTGATAGAATTTCTGCTAATAACTGAGAGTTCAAATGTCCATAAAATTTCAAGGATTCTTATTCTAGTAAGACAGAATAAAAAAAAAAGAGGTTCATATTTTCACATGGTGTAACAAATGCTTGGAGATCCAAGTGTAGGAAGCTATGGGAGCACAGAAGAAGGCATTAAAATCACGCTAATAGGGGCGCCTGGGTGGCTCAGTGGGTTAAAGCCTCTGCCTTCACCTCGGGTCATGATCTTGGAGTCCTGGGATCCAGCCCCGCATCAGGCTCTCTGCTCCGCAGGGAGCCTGCTTCCTCCCCTCTCTCTGCCTGCCACTCTGCCTGCTTGTGATCTCTCTCTGTCAAATGAATAAATAAAATCTTTAAAAAAAATCACACTAATATATTTGATGACTTTCTGTGACTATATATCAGTTTTCTAGATTTTTTTCTAGATTTTTTATAGTCATGGAATCATACAGTATATACTATTTATTGCCTGGCTTTTCTTTTCTCAGAATGATTACTTTGAGAATACCCAAATTGTAAATATCAAGAGTTCATTGATGTTGAATAGTGATCTCTTGTATGAATATATCATAATTTGTCTTTGATCTATTGATGGACATTGATGGACATTTCCACTGTTTCCAATTCTTAAAAATAAAGCTGCTATGAAATTCATATACAAGTCCTTGTATGAACATAGGGTTTGTTTCTCTTGGTTAAATGCCTAGGAGTAAAATGGCTATTTGTGTAACTGCAACATACTTTACATTTAAAAAATTTTTCAAACTATGTTCCAAAGTGGTTGTATCATGATATATGCCAACAACAGTTTAGATTTTTTGTTGCTTCACAACTCAGCTCAGATGAGATACAATTAGCCTTTATAATTTTAGCTATTCTAATAGATATGTAAGCATGTCTCGTTATGATCTTAATTTGTATTTCTTTAATGTCTAAATGTTGAGAAATTTGTCATGTGCTTATAAGCCATCCATATACTTTTGGTGACACGTCTCTTCAATTATTTTCTTTGCATATTAAATTGGATACTCTGGTTATTAGTAAGGTTTTTTATTTTTATTCATTTTTTAATAATCTGAGTAGATGTCCATTATCAGATATATGATTTGCAAATCCCTTCTCCATCTTTATGGTTTCTCGATGGAGCTTTGATACCTGTGTCTTTCAAGAAATATGCTACTTCTCTCCTGGTACATGGAGGTATGACTAGAACATTATCAATGTTGACCTTTCCAAAGAAAGTCATGGCTTAAGATATATGTAGTCTGCGGTTGTTGGGAGTGTTCTGTAATATCAAGCATATCTAGTTAGTTGATGATTTTGTTCAAGTCTTATATATCTAATTTGATGACCATTTGTCTATATAATATTAAAATAAAGGTGTTGAATTTTTTTTCCACTTCTCTTCTAAGGTAGAAGTTATGTTTTTTGTTTTCCCCCATATATCCCCAAGTCTGTTATTAAGTATAAAAAGTCAAGAATTATTATACTCCCCTGATGAATTCATCCTTTTACTCTTTTGCAATTTTGACTTGATCTTTATGTCTGATAATGAAATTTACTTTAAAATCACTTTTCATTATCTTGATATAACCACCAAAGTTTTAGCGTGATTAGTGTTAATACAGCATATACTTTTCTTTTACTTTTTTTTTTTTTTTTTTTTACTTTTTAAAGCACTTCCATATTTAATCCTGACAAAAAAAACAAAACAGCTTTTTGACTCTGGAAGCATCTTTCTAGATCATCTTTTTTTTTTTTTTTTTTTTTTTTTTTTTTTTTTTTTTTTTTTTTTTTTTTTTTTTTTTTTTTTTAAAAAAAAAAAAAATTTTTTTTTTTTTTTTAAATTTTTTTTTTTTTTTTTTTTTTTTTTTTTTTTTTTTTTTTTTAATGAAGCAGTAGCAATTTTTGTTAAGGGACCTAAACTGAAAATAGGTTTAGAACATTATTTATTTATTTATTTATTTAGTAAAAGATTTTATTTGTTTATTTGGCAGAGAGAGAGAGAGAGAGAGAGAGGAAGTGTACAGCAGGGGGAATCATGTGCAAAGGGAGAGGAAGAAGCAGGCTCCTTGGGGAGCAAGTAGTCCCATGCAGGGCTGGATCTGTGGACACTGGAATCATGACCTCAACCAAAAGCAGATATCCGCTTAAATGACTGAGCCATCCAGGCACCCCTAGAACATTAAAAAAAAAAAATGTAGCAAAAATAAAAATGACCTTTTAAAAAACATTCTTTCTTTCTTTCTTTTTTTTTAATATTTTATTTATTTGACAGACAGAGAAACAGGAAGAGGAACTACAAGCAGGGGCAGAGGGGAAGGGAGAAGCAGGTTTCCCACTGAGCAGAGAGCCTGATGTGGGGCTCCATCCCAGGACCCTGGGATCATGACCTGAAAAGAAGGCAGACACTTATGGAGGAAGGCATCCAGACACCTCTTTTCTTTGTTTTTAATATATGGCAACTGATGCTTCCCAGCCACGAGGAGCATATTACCCATTGATTTAATCTTTGATAACAACCCATTTAAAAAGATATGTAAATACATACTTAGATTTATACACTTTGTGTTTTCTTCACAGTTTGGGGCTAGACCCCATGGTCACAACATTTCTTCCAGCCTTTGCCTTCCCATCTTCTGGTACCAGGTATTTGGTCAGCAAAGCAAATTAGTATCAAAATTAATAAGCTCCTGGCACCATATCTCTGGAGCAGGGGTTGCTCTTAGCCAAGGCCCGGAGCAATTGACCTCCCCTCGCTAGTGCTATAGCTCCAAGGATTAGGTCCCTGCCACCAGAACTCAGTCTTACATGTTATGCTAAGCAGACAAAGCCAAAACAGGAAAGCTCTGACAGCTTTCACTGGCATGACTCATCTCCCACTCCCCGGACCTCAGGCAGTGCCAGATGACAGGGAGGGGTCTTAGTCCAACATATGGAAGGGAAGGAAGTGGCCATGAGCAAGTACCTGCCTCTCTGTTCCTCTCTCTCATGACCAGGTTTTAAGGAGGAGGAAGAGGAAGAGAGGTGAACTTCAAGGGGTTAAGGTCTCAGGTAGGCAGCTGGCTCCTGCCAGCAGGAAAGGGACAAAGGGGAAGGCAGTGAGTCTTGCAGGGAGGGTGGTTACAGCTTATGATGGAATCTGGACAGGAGTAATGGGAATACTAGTCATTTGAGTCCACCATTGGCAAGCTGGGCTGGGTGTCAGGGCAGATAGGCCTCCCTGGGCAATGGCTCATGAGAGAAGATGGAATCCTTCTCTGAGGAGCAGGTGGAGCTTTGGGTGTTGGGAAAGCTTAGACAGTATTGGTCCAGGGCCAAGGATAGGTCCAGGTACTCCTGGTTGGAGGTCAAGGCTACAGGATGATCCAGGTCTTCCACCAGCAGCTTGAAGGTACCACATGCCAGCCACCCCCATTACTGTGTATAACTCTCTGGTGTAGTTATTGGCTTGTCCATCAAATGACTCCTTCAGCAACTTGAAAACCACCTCCACAGGCACTCCAAGATATGGGAGGCTTCCAGAGTGAAGATTTCACACAGGAGGATCCCAAAAGACCAGAAGTCACTCTGGTGGATGTAGATCTGGTCAAACATGGCCTTAGGGACCATCCACTTCACAGGCAGCCCACCGTTGGTTGTCTTTTTATAGTAATTGATGTGGTGATGTCCCGGGCAAGGCCAAAGTCTAAGATCTTCATCATGTTGTCCTTCATCACCAGCACTTTACTGGTGGCCAGGTCTTGGTGTATGCACTTCTTGGAGGCAAGATACTCCATGCCTCGGGCTACCTGATAGGCACAGGATACCAGGTCCTTGGAGGAGAGTTGCTCCGCTGGGTTGTGGCTGATATTGTAACAGTACTCCAGCTCAGGAGGCCTCTGGGCCTGCAGGTACTCCTGTATGTTGCCTTTGGAGGCATACTCCATGATGATGTACAAAGGACCACCCTGTGTGCAGGACCCAGCAGGTCGATGATGCCCTTGTGCTTCCCAATCATCTTCATCATCTCCGTTTCTGAGATTAGGTTTAACAGGTCTTTCTCTGTTGCATCTGACTTCAACATCTTCACAGACACTTTGGTCAAATGGTTGGATTTGTCTTTGTCCAGCCCAATGGCCTCCTCCAACACCACCTGCCCAAAGTAGCCCTGTCCTAGGGGTCTGCCTAAACCCAGCCTAAAACCAGCCTGTCTCAAGGCACTTATCAGCTCTAGATAATCCTCAAAAACATTAAACCACAAGCTAAAAATTCTCTTCACTAGGTCTCTGTCGCAGGTCTAATTTTTCATTTCATCATTTATCTTTTTCCTAATTCTTATTTTCAGTATAGTCTATTTTGCTTCCAGGTATTTCCCCGGTTTTCTGTATGCTGTTTCATAGGGAAGAATTATCCTGTCATAAAATTATTTCTTGAGAATTTATTACATCCCTCAGTTAAAATGTGTTCTTTTATGGTATTGATTTATTTGAGTTTTCTCAAAATGGGCAAGAATTTTCCAAATGGTGTTTTCCTCAAGGTTCAGAGTATGTCAGTCTCAGCTTTACTCTTTTTGAAATTCACTTTTCAAATTCTTGTCCTTCTTTTTATCTTTTTAAATTAAAATGTTTTATTTAACTATTTTTTTTTTATTTGAGTATAGTTGACATTCAGTGTTACATTGGTTTCAGGTTTTCAACATCTCCATTCATTATTCTATGGTCACTACAAATATAGCCACCATCTGTCATCACACAACATTATTATAATATCATTGACTATATTTTCTATGCTGTCCCACATCTCTTTTTAAACTCTCTGATTTTTATGTTTTCTGTTATTCTAATTTTCTACCATCATTTTACTTGGTTACTTTAATAAAATATGCCTGATTGCACACTCTTCACTGAAAACCATAGCATTGGATTTATAGTAGTCGTCTTCTTCTTCTTCTTTTTTTAATTAACATATAATGTATTATTAGCCCCAGGGGTACAGGTCTGTGAATTGCCAGGTTTACACACTTCACAGCACTCACCGTAGCACATACCCTCCCCAATGTCCATAACCCCACCACCCTCTCCCTACCCTTCTTCCCCTGGCAACTCTCAGTTTGTTTTGTGAGATTAAGAGTCTCTTATGGTTTGTCTCCCTCCCGATCCCATCTTGTTTCATTTATTCTTTCCTGTCCCCCAAACTCCCCACATTGCATCTCCATTTCCTCATATCAGGAAGATCATATGATAGTTGTCTTTCTCTGATTGACTTATTTTGCTAAGCATAATACCCTCTAGTTCCATCCACGTCATCGCAAACGGCAAGCTTTCATTTCTTATTATGGCTGCATAGTATTCCATTGTATATATATACCACCTCTTCTTTATCCATTCATCTCTTGATGGACATCTAGGTTCTTTCCATAGTTTGGCTACTGTGGACATTGCTGCTATAAACATTCAGGTGCACGTGCCCCTTCAGATCATATAGTAGTCTTCTTTACCTCTATCAGAACCCCAGGAAGCTTCATTCATTTATTTACTCACATAAACAGATGATCCAACACAATGCTTTTTGATGTTCAAATGTATTATAATGTTTTACTGCTTAACACTATGCTTACTGTTCCCTTTCACTGTCTGATTAAATCCTCATCATCACTATGCCATTTAATCAGAAAGAACATCTGGACTCAGAGTTCTCTCCATATCAGGGAATGAAGACATGAAGACTCCACCCTTCTGTTTGTGCAGGTAAATTGAATGTTGATACTGTCTGTCCTACACATACCCCATCCCATTCACCAGAATATTCACCATCAAAATATATACAAAACAAAAACCGTACTTCACCACTTCCATTACCACCCAGCATGCTAGAAACACCATCATATGTTCCTGAATTATTGACCCCACTTCCACACATACTGCACTCCTTTCTCCCTGCAGATTTATTTTGGTACAGCAACTTAACCTAAAAATCAAGTCAGATGATTTTATTCTGCTGTTGAAAATCTTTCGGTATTTCCCCCTTTCATACTAAATAAAAATTGAAGGCATTTCAATGTACTAGAAAGTCATACATCAATACTTTCTTCCTCTCTCCACCACTATGGACTCCTCATTGGCCTCCTTGCTTCCTCAAAAGTAACAGAGAAGCTGTTCACACAAGGTCTATGTACTTATTTGCTCTGCCTAGAGCAATCTTTTTCTTTAACATTTGTATAACACCCTCCTTCACTTCCTTGTTTTTTTGTGCAAATAACATCTCATAAATGAGATATAACCACCCAACACAAAATAAAATTAACTTTCACCCCAGCATTCTCCAATGGCTTTTACCTTTCTTGTATTTCTTTGTAACACCTATCACCATCAACCATCAATCATTATTCTATTACTGGTTTATTTTCTTATTTGAGAGAGAGAGAGAGAGAATGGGGGGGGGGCACAGAGGAAGAAGAAAACACCCCACTGCATAGAAAGCCTGCTGGGGGGCTACATTCCAGGACCCTGAGATCATGACCCAAGCCAAAGACAGTCACTCAATGGACTGAGCCACCAAGGTGCCCCTCTATTATTGGTTTATTTCAATATTATATTTCAAAAGAATGTAAGCTCTTTGTGGTCAGGTATTTTATATGTTTTATTAATTGAAGTATTCTCAGAAAGGTAGCTGGAAGATTGTAAGGGCTCACTAAACATTTTTAAACTGTATTTTGTTGTTATTATTGGGCTCCTTTATGGGCTTTACCTCTTACGCTAGAAGTCTACCCTTCAGATGTAAGCAATAAGAATAGAGTCCTGCTGCCTGTTCAAATGAGTAAAAAGCCTGTATTAAGTGGATATTTTAAAAGCTAAATGAGTGGCTTAATCATTGTATATAGGGGGAAAGGGAACATATTTTCCACAATTTAGAAGTGGAGTTCTTTTATAGAGTTCTTTTACAAGCCTAAACTATTGCACGATAATGGGCATTTGTACATTACAATTATACAAACACTTTGGTCATTTATATCCTTTTTTTGTGATACATGACTGGATCATTTAATTCCTTAGGAGCATTATAGCATTTCAACTTTTCATGTTCAATAAACTTATTGGGGTTGCTACCTTTTTTGTTCAAATGGAGAAATAGTCATGATTTAATCTAAATAAAGTGTTATTGATTGTGTTGTTTTCTAGGAATGAGTCACACATGCTAGTTTAAAAGTTTTGTTAAACTTCCAAGTCTGTCACTGATAAAAGCCTTTTGTAGAGTAGTAATTTTATACAAAACAGAGAAGTTATGTAACACTCAATTGTTATACTATCTATGTTTCCATCTTGCATTGTGATAACACCCATCTTAACTCTATTTAAGACAAATAATTGTCAGATGGCTTTCTGGCATTGATTGCATGCTATGAAATCTAGTATAACTAAAAGTTTTTGGTTTCACTAGCATATAAATCAATTTAGAAAAATATATGTATTTGAATAAAAGATAAGGTTTTAAATTATTTGGCAATTGTAAACTAAATGGGTTTTTTTGGTAAATTTTTATTTTCTAAAATTTCATTGAGGTCTTTTACAATAAGAAACAAGTTACAAAAAATTAAGATTTATTTACCCCAATTCAAAATTATTAGGAATATAATCATAGAGGTTGAAGTATTTAAAATATTGAACCCAAAATATTTTATTAGGTAAATTCATGAATGCTGAACATTCACTGTTAAAATAATACTAATACTATTGATAGATGGTAGAAGCCTAAAATCAAATATTTATTAAATATTTATATCCATATCTTTTCATGGCTTGGTAATTCATTTCTCTAGCACTAAATAATATTCCATTGTTTGCATGTACTACACTTTATTTGACCTTTCACCCCTGGAAGGATATCTTGGTTGCTTCCAAGCTTTTGTCAGTTATGAATAAAATGGCTACAGACATCTTTGTGGGTATAGTTTTCATCTTCTTTGGATAAATACCAAGAACTGAAACTGCTGAATCATCTGGAAAGAATATGTTTAGTTTTGTAAGAAACTGCCAAATTGTTTTCCATTCTGTACTCTCAAGAGACATGGAAGAACATTCCTGTTGCTCCACATCCTCACCAACATTTAGTGTTCTGTTGTCAGTGTTCTGGATTTTGGGTATGTACTGGTCTCTCTTTTTTGTTTTAATTTGTATTTTCCTGATGACATATGATGTGAAGCATCTTTTTATATGTTTATTTGCTATCTGTATATTTTCTATTGTGAGGTATCTGCTAAGGTCTTTGGCTCATTTTTTATCAGGGTTTCCCCCCATTGTTGAGTTCTAAGGGGTCTTTGTGTGTTTTTGATTACCAGTCCTTTGCCAGATGTGTATTTTGCAAACATTTTCTCATAGTCTGTGCTTTGCCTTTTCATTCTCTTGGTGTTGTGTTTCACAGAGTAGACATTTTTAAATTCAGTGCTTGTGCTGTTGTATCTAAAGTTACTGCCAAAACCAAGGTCATTTAAATTTCCTTCCATATTACCTTCTACATCTTCCATGTTTAGGTTTATAATCCAATCTGAGTTAATTTTTGTGAAGAGTGTATGATATCTGCCTGGATTTATTTTATTTTATTATTTTATTTTTATTTTATATTTTTACATACAGCTTCCCCATTACTCCAGAACCATTTGTTTAAAAGATTACATTTTGCTCCCTTGTATTGCTTTTGCTTTTATACCAAATATAAAATATAATTGATAATATATATTCTGTTCCTTTAATCCAGTCTTTCTGTGGTATTACAATATCTTGCTTATGGTAAACTTTGAAGTCAGTCCTCAGACTTTGTTCTCTTTCAATACTGTGTTGACTATTGTGAGTCTTTGCCTCTCCCTGTAAACTTTAAAATAAGTTTGTTAATATTAAAGAAAAAAGAACTTGCTGGAATGCATTACATGTATAGATAAACTTGGAAACCAGTGACCTCTTGAGCTTAGCAAGAGACAGACCGTGGACATCAGTTGTCACAGTGGTGCCTCTGTCAGAACATATTGCAAATCCCTAGGCAAAATGAGACCTCAAGGATCTGAGAGAATGTCTAAGAAGTACTTGATACATCCCTTGGGTAAGGTTTATTGAAGTGGCCACCTGTCTGAAAGCTGGGGAATCTAGATAAGGGAGGGAAAATTAGTTATGATAAAACATATCAACAAACATCAATAAATTTTGTAAAACTAATTGTCATGGCTCATATACAATATGACCAACAGAGGGACCACCAGAAGGAAAGCATCAGTTATGTTTATGGTGACCTTTTTATTCAAAATAAAGCAATGTGGGGGGAAAATACAATGAGAAAATTACCATTTTTTAAAATATTTTATTTATTTATTTGACAGAGAGAGAGATCACAAGTAGGCAGAGAGAGAGAGGGGGAAGCAAGGCTCCCCGCTGAGCAGAGAGCCCGATGTGGGGCTCGACCCCAGGACCCTGAGATCATGACCTAAGCCGAAGGCAGAGGCCCAATCCACTGAGACACCCAGGTGCCCCGAAAGTTAGCATTTTTTTAAGTGATAAACTTCTTACAAAATGGAATAGGTTTTATATTCTAAGAAGTATATTGAAAAGTAAAACATTAAAAAAATAAAATTTTAATTTCAAAAATTATGTAATTTTAAAAAAGGTTAAAAAATGCGGAACCATTTTTCTTATAACTGGAAAATACACTGTATATATATCTATCAAAGATAACTTGTCATGTCTGGAATCAGGAACATATGGAAAAAAATAATATCCGAGGACAATACTTTAGTCATGTTTTGTGCCTTCTTAATATTTTTAAACTGTCAGGCAACTTTTAGCTTTATTGAAATACCTGCTAAGATACCAGCAGTGCCTTTTGGAGCCAGTTCTATGACTATAAAAATTAATTGAAAATATTCAAAATGTTTTCTATGGTGTCACTATTTAGGGCCACCACCAAGTATGTTTCAGAAGTAAGCATGACTGTTAACTCTTCCTTAAGGCAAAAGGAGATGTCTTCAGGAGTTCCATCTGTTGTACTAGGAGGTGAATCAGGTAATGATTTTTGTCTATAAAATAGTTCACTTTTCAATCTAACATTCCACATTCCACATTATAATAATGGGACTAGGGAGGAGGAGTCCAGAAGGCGAGAAGTAGCAGGCTGAGACTACAGAGGGTAGCAAGAGATCAGCTAGATAAGTTATCAAAGCATTGAGAACACCTACAAATCCAATGGGAGATCAAAGAGAGGAAGAACAGCAAATCTGGAAACAGAAAATCAACCACTTTCCAAAAGGTAGGACAGGCAGAGAAGTGAATCAAAAGCGACGGGAGGATAGGCCGTCGGGGAGGGGCCGGCTCCCGGCAAGCGGCAGAGCAACGGAGCACTAAATCGGGACTTTTAAAAGTCTGCTCCATGGAGGGACATCGCTCCAGAGGCTAAACCAGGGTGAAGCCCATGCGGGGTCAGCACGGCCCCAGGTCCCACAGGGTCACAGAAGGATCGGGGATGTCTGAGTGTCGCAGAGCTAGCAGGTATCAGAGCTGGAAGCCGGCTACAGAGACAGAGATGAGGAGTGAGCTCTCAGCTCGGGGTTACCTTGAACTGGTCGCAGGCTGGGTGAGCTCAGAGAGAGGCCGGAAGCCAGGGAGACGGGAGTGATTGGAGCTTTTCTCTGAGGGCACACTGAGGAGTGGAGCCCTGAGCTCTCGGCTCCTCCGGGCCGGAGATTGGGAGGTTGCCATTTTCATTCCTGTCCTCCAGAACACTACGGAAAGCGTTTAGGGAACAAAAGCTCCCAAAAGCAAATCCGAGCAGGTTACTTAGCCAGGCTCCTGATAAGGGCGGGGCAATTCTGCCTCAGGCAAAGACACTTGAGAATCACTACAACAGGCCCCTCCCCCAGAAGATCAACAAGTAATCCAGCCAAGACCAAGAGCACTTAACAAGGAGAGCAGCAGAATTCCAGAGGAGGAGAAAGCAAAGTGCGGAATTCATGGCTTTCTCCACATGATTCTTTAGTCTTGCAGTTAATTTAATTTTTTCTTTTTTTCTTTTTCTGCTATTTTTTTTAACTTTTACCCTTTTCGTTTCCAACATTTTTTGACTAGTTTATCTTAACAATACCTTTCCAAAAAAATAATAATCTCTTTTGAAACTTCATTATTATAGGCATATTTATCCTTCATAGTATTTAACTTTATTTTTTGTATTCACATAAGGGCTTTTTTCTTCTAAAAAATTTGTGGTACAACTTCCTCTAGTGGATCAAAATATACCCTAAATCTAGCTCTGGGCTTGTTCTAGTCCCCGGCCTGAGCAAATTCTCTCCACTTTCTTTTTCTTTATTCTCCCAAACAACTTACTTTAACAACTCCTTTTTTTAGAAATTAAAGAAAAAAAATTTGTTTTTCACCTTTATAGGCATATTCCATCCCTTCATTGTGTTTACCCTTATATACGTTTTTCATTCTTTAAAATTTTGGGAGGTACTTTCTTCTAAGAGACCAAAATACCCCACAGTTAAGTGGGTGACCCTGTTCTAGTCACCAGTCTAATATATATGTTTTTCTTTTTTACATTTTTTCTTTATTTGTTTTCTTTTTTTAATTTTTTTTTTTCTGAACATCTTTTTATCCCCTTTCTCCCCCCCATGATTTGGGGTCTCTTCTGATTTGGCTAAAGTGCGTTTTCCTGGGGTCTTTGCCACCCTTTTATTATTTTATTTGCTCCTTCATATACTCTTATCTGGAAAAAATGACAAGGCGGAAAAACTCACCACAAAAAAAAGAACAAGAGGTAGTGCTGAATGCTAGGGACCTAATCAATACAGACATTGGTAATATGTCAGATCTAGAGTTCAGAATGACGATTCTCAAGGTTCTAGCTGGGCTCGAAAAAGGCATGGAAGATATTAGAGAAACCCTCTCTGGAGTTATAAAAGCCCTTTCTGGAGAAATAAAAGAATTAAAATCTAACCAAGTTGAAATCAAAAAAGCTATTAATGAGGTGCAATAAAAAATGGAGGCTCTTAATGCTAGAATAAATGAGGCAGAAGAAAGAATTAGTGATATAGAACACCAAATAACAGAGAATAAAGAAGCTGAGCAAAAGAAGGACAAACAGCTACTGGACCATGAGGGGAGAATTCAAGAGATAAGTGACACCATAAGATGAAACAACATTAGAATAAATGGGATTCCAGAAGAAGAAGAAAGAGAGAGGGGAGCAGAAGGTATACTGGAGAGAATTATTGTAGAGAATTTCCCTAATATGGCAAAGGGAACAAGCATCAAAATCCAGGAGGTGCAGAGAACCCCCCTCAAAATCAACAAGAATAGGTCCACACCCCGGCACCTAATAGTAAAATTTACAAGTCTTAGTGACAAAGAGAAAATCCTGAAAGCAGCCCGGGAAAAGCAGTCTGTAACATACAATGGTAAAAATATTAGATTGGCAGCAGACTTATCCACAGAGACCTGGCAGGCCAGAAAGAACTGGCATGATATATGCAGAGCACTGAATGAGAAAAACATGCAGCCACTAATACTATATCCAGCTAGGCTATCATTGAAAATAGAAGGAGAGATAAAAAGCTTCCAGGACAAACAAAAACTGAAAGAATTTGCAAATACCAAACCAGCTCTACAGGAAATATTGAAAGGGGTCCTCTAAGCAAAGAGAGAGCCTAAAAGTAGTAGACCAGAAAGGAACATAGACAATATGCAGTAATATTCACCTTACAGGCAATACAATGGCACTAAATTCATATCTCTCAATAGTTACCCTGAATGTTAATGGGCTAAATGCTCCAATCAAAAGACACAGGGTATCAGAATGGATAAAAAACAAAACCCATCAATATGTTGCCTACAAGAAACTCATTTTAAACCTGAAGAAACCTCCAGATTTAAAGTGAGGGGGTGGAAAAAAATTTACCATGCTAATGGACATCAGAAGAAAGCTGGGGTGGCAATCCTTATATCAGATCAATTAGATTTTAAGCCGAAGACTATAATAAGAGATGAGGAAGGACACTATATCATACTCAAAGGGTCTGTCCAACAAGAAGATCTAACAGTTTTAAATATCTATGTCCCTAACGTGGGAGGAGCCAACTATATAAAACAATTAATAACAAAATCAAAGAAACACATCAACAATAATACAATAATAGTAGGGGACTTTAACACTCCCCTTACTGAAATGGACAGATCATCCAAGCAGAAGATCAACAAGGAAATAAAGGCCTTAAATGACACACTGGACCAGATAGACATCAAAGATATATTCAGAAAATTTCATCCCAAAGTAACAGAATACACATTCTTCTCTAGTGCACATGGAACATTCTCCAGAATAGATCACATCCTGGGTCATAAATCAGGTCTCAACAAGTATCAAAAGATTGGGATCATTCCCTGCATATTTTCAGACCACAATGCTCTGAAGCTAGACTCAATCACAAGAGGAAATTTGGAAAGAAACCAAATACATGGAGACTAAACAGCATCCTTCTAAAGAATGAATGGGTCAACTAGGAAATTAAAGAAGAATTAAAAAAATTCATGGAAACAAATGATAATGAAAACACAACGGTTCAAAATCTGTAGGACACAGCAAAGGCAGTCCTGAGAGGAAAACGTATGGCAGTACAAGCCTTTCCCAAGAAACAAGAAAGGTCTCAAATACACAAACTAACCCTACACCTAACAGAGCTGGAGAAAGAACAAGAAAGAAAGCGTAAACCCAGCAGGAGAAGAGAAACCATAAAGATCAGAGCAGAAATCAATGAAATAGAGACCAAAAAATCAATAGAACAAATCAACGAAACTAGGAGCTGGTTCTTTGAAAGAATTAATAAGATTGATAAACCCCTGGCCAGACTTATCAAAAAGAAAAGAGAAAGGACCCAAATAAATAAAATCATGAATGAAAGAGGAGAAATCACAACCAACACCAAAGAAATACAACCAATTATAAGAACATACTATGAGCAAATCTATGCCAACAAATTTGACAATCTGGAAGAAATGGATGCATTCCTAGAGACATATAAACTACCACAACTGAACCAGGAGGAAATAGAAAACCTGAACAGACCCATAACCACTAAGGACATTGAAACAGTCATCAAAAATCTCCAGACAAACAAAAGCCTAGGTCCAGATGGCTTCCCAGGGGAATTCTACCAAACATTTAAAGAAGAATTAATTCCTATTCTCCTGAAACTGTTCAAAAAAATATAAATGGAAGGAAAACTTCAAAACTCATTTTATGAGGTCAGCATCACCTTGATCCCAAAACCAGACAAGGGTCCCATCAAAAAAGAGAATTATAGACCAATATCCTTGATGAACACAGATGCGAAAATTCTCACCAAAATACTAGCCAATAGGATTCAACAGTACATTAAAAGGATTATTCCCCACGACCAAGTGGGATTTATTCCAGGGTTGCAAGGTTGGATCAACATCCACAAATCAATCAATGTGATACAACACATTAATAAAAGAAAGAACAAGAACCATATGATCCTCTCAATGGATGCTGAAAAAGCATTTGACAAAGTACAGCATCCCTTCCTGATCTAAACTCTTCAAAGTGTAGGGATATAGGGCACATACCTCAATATTATCAAAGCCATCTATGAAAAACCCACAGCAAATATCATGCTCAATGGAGAAAACCTGAAAGCTTTTCCACTAAGGTCAGGAACACGGCAAGGATGTCCAGTATCACCACTGCTATTCAACTTAGTACTAGAAGTCCTAGCCTCAGCATTCAGACAACAAAAAGAAATTAAAGGCATCCAAATCGGCAAAGAAGAAGTCAAACTATCACTCTTTGCAGATAATATGATACTATATTGTGGAAAACCCAAAAGACTCCACTCCGAAACTGCTAGAACTTGTACAGGAATTTAGTAAAGTGTCAGGATATAAAATCAAAGCACAGAAATCAGTTGCATTTCTCTACACCAACAACAAGACAGAAGAAAGAGAAATTATGGAGTCAATACCAATTACAATTGCACCCAAAACTATAAGATACCTAGGAATAAACCTAACCAAAGAGGCTAAAAACCTATACTCAGAAAACTATTAAGTACTCATGAAAGAAATTGAGGAAGACACAAAGAAATAGAAAAATGTTCCATGCTCCTGGATTGGAAGAACAAATATTGTGGAAATGTCTATGCTACCTAAAGCAATCTACACATTTAATGCAATCCCTATCAAAATCCCACCCATTTTTTCAAAGAAATGGAACAAATAATCCTAAAATTTATATGGAACCAGGAAAGACCTAGAATAGCCAAAGGAATAATGAAAAAGAAATCCAAAGTTGGTGGCATCATGATTCCGGACTTCAAGCTCTATTACAAAGCTGTCATCATCAAGACAGTATGGTACTGGCACAAAAACAGACACATAGATCAATGGAACAGAATAGAGAGCCCAGAAATAGACCCTCAACTCAATGGTCAACTAATCTTCGATAAAGCAGGAAAGAATGTCCAATGGAAAAAAGACAGCCTCTTCAATAAATGGTGTTGGGAAAATTGGA
>PISX010029369.1:0-20146 GCA_004024625.1 Mellivora capensis
TCCATAGTGTATATGGACCACATCTTCCTTATCCATTCGTCCGTTGAAGGGCATCTTGGTTCTTTCCACAGTTTGGCGACCATGGCCATTGCTGCTATAAACATTGGGGTACAGATGGCCCTTCTTTTCACCACATCTGTATCTTTGGGGTAAATACCCAGTAGTGCAATTGCAGGGTCATAGGGAAGCTCTATTTTTACTTTCTTAAGGAATCTCCACACTGTTCTCCAAAGTGGTTGCACCAACTTGCATTCCCACCAACAGTGTAAGAGAGTTCCCCTTTCTCCGCATCCTCTCCAACACACTTTGTTTCCTGTCTTGCTAATTTTGGCCATTCTAACTGGTGTGAGGTGGTATCTCAATGTGGTTTTAATTTCAATCTCCCTAATGGCTAGTGATGATGAACATTTTTTCATGTGTCTGATAGCCATTTGTATGTATGACTTTTAAGTGATGGCTAAGCTTGAAAATGATATTGAGATCTCAGGCATGCATTTGCAGCTCAGTGAGATTTCCCATTGGTAGCTTAATTCATGCCCCAATAGTTTATTTAACTTTTTTGTTGTTGTTGTTCTCGAAACACAGTGTCATCTGTTTGAAACTATTGTTTTAGTTGTTCAGTGAGTTTCTTGCCTGAATAATTTGACATACTCAGCAGCTCTGTTTAAAGAAAGGACTCTAAGGTCTTTCTTTTTTAGAGGCAAAATGTGTGTCAGAGGGGAATTAGGAAGGAATTACCTTTGTTTAATGAATACTAAAGTAAAAAAAGGATTAAACATCTCTACAAATAGCCAGATCCCATGGGCCTCTTGACTTTAAAGATTGTGGAAGGTAATTATATAGTGTAATTAAATTATTTTAATTCAATTTCAAACTTTGCTTCATGAATAGAAAATATTTCCTGTTCTGAAGAGGGAATACCTTTCTTTCAGCTAAATTTTCCTTTGGGATAGAAGAGACTTTGTCATTTAAATGTAAGCAACAGGGACAGAGTAAATTTAAAAATAGAAAAACAACAAAGACGTTCCCTGTTTTGATCTCTTCCATTCTATAAATTTTTGGATTGAATTTAGCATTTGTACATAATGTTATTGGCAAGAAACTCAAGTAAGCCTTTTAAAACTTGGTTTGGTATAAATGTTCAACCATAGTAGACTATAGAATAGACTTGTTGCTTTGTGATTTTCTTACCAGATATCAAGAGACACTTCCATATCAATTTTAAGATATGAGTTTATAAAATAACTGAAGACATCTTTATGGCCATTTGAATTGTTGGTAGAGCCTGGAAATTCATTGGGATATAGTGGAATGATTGAAGAAATGTGTGACAGAATCCTGGACTCATTAGCTCTACTCCCAGGATAAATTTGTTTAACCTCTCTAAATTTCAGTTCCCTCATTAGCAGAATGAGGAGTAGGGCTAGGTAATTTCTAAGGCCCTTATCCACTCTAACAATCTGTAGGCCCTCAATAACAATAAGCACACTTAAAAGTAATAGGGCACATAACTTACTAGTATTTTATAGATGAGGAAGTTGTGACTCAGAGGTTAAGTGACTTGCTCACAATGACACATCTAGGAAGTGGAGGAACTAGAACTGTGACTCAGAACCTGGCAATGCTTCTCTATAGCCATGTAGAGAAAAAATATAATTACTGTTCCTTTCTGTAATTGACTTTCCACTCATAACTTTCTGTGTGCAAGTCCAAAGCCAATGGTAGATAAGAGAACACTGAGCACTTGTAAGACCAGTAACACTGAGAGCAGTGTAAGGAAAACAAGGAGACCTTCAATGAGTAGACTTGGAATTTATAAATCCAGTTCATGAACATTTCAAAACAAAATAAACAGGATGGAATCAAGAGTGTGAGAAGAAAACCACTCTTTTTTTTTGAAAGATCCTCAAGGGTTAATATGCCACCACCTTACCCTGGATAGATTCTTCTCATGGAACAGAAACCTCTTTGGTTTCCTCACATGTTTGTCTCCTTCTACTAGAATTAAAACTTTTGTGAAGTGAGACAATATCTGATTTATTTCTGTATCCCCAGCACCTAGTCAGAACCTGGCACTAAGTGGACTTGATGAATATATATAATTATTTAGAAATTGTATTGCGGGAAATAATTTATCTTTTTTTTTTTTCTGAAGATTTATTTATTTATTTGAGAGAGAGTGAGCGCAGGGGGAGGGGCAGAGGGAGAGAGAGATAATCTCAAGCAGACTCCCCATTGAACACAGAGCCAGAAGTAGGGCTCAATCTCATGACTCTGAGATGATGACCTAAGCTGAAATCAAGAGGCAAACACCTAACCAACTGAGCCACCCAGGCGCCCAGTCAACTCATCTTTTATTAACAGCTGAAGTAGCTGTCATATACTGAATTAATATTTATCAAATATCTACTATGTGCCAGGCATTCCTCTAGGTTATACATGGAACAAAATAGACACATTTTTCTGACCTCATGGAGCTTATATTCTAGTGGAGGAAGACAAGACAAGAAACAAAAAAGAAGTAAAACAGATTGTATATAAATGTTGGTAAGTGCAGTGAGAAAAAATAAAGGAAAGAAGGAGGACAGGGGATGTCAAAGTATGGGATTCTATTTCTAAAGAAGGAGGACAGGAAAGCCTTCACTGAAAAGGTTTCATTTAAACCAGTTGGACACATTTGCCAGGAGAGGGCCAGAAGCTTCACATTCATGTATTGATTTGTTAGGGCTGTGATAGCAGAGTACCACAAACTGGGTGGCTTAAACAGTAGACATTTATTGCCTCACAGTCTGGAGGTTAGAAGTCCTAGATCAAGGTGTGGGCAGATTGGTTCTTTTGAGGACTGTGAGGGAAGGATCTATTCTATGGCCCTCTCCTTGGCTTATAGATAGCCACCTTCTCCCTATGTCTTTTCACATCATCTTCCCTCAATGTTTTCTCTATGTCCAAATTTCTCCTTTTTTTAACAACACCAGCCATACTGGATTAGAGCCCACACTATTGAATTCATTTTCTGATTATCTCTATAAAGACCCTATCTCCAAATAAAGTCACATGCTGAGGTACTGAGGTTAAGACTTCAAAATATGAACTTTAGGGAGCCAAAATTGCTTTACTCAATTTTTTTACTCAATTTTTTACTCAAAATTTACTCAACCCAAAAAGTGCATTATTTCATTTAATCCTAATAATAATTCTATGAGGCAAGTATTGCTAAGCATGCTGGATACAAGGATGAATGGTATTTCATCCTTTTCATCCATCCATGGATGGAAAAAAATAACACAAATATACAGATAATTCTAATATGGATGACATGAACAGAAAGAAATACATGGAGGAATACCTAACTACCACTTGGGTGGAACCAGAAGTGTAACTGAAAGCTAATTGGGAGAGGGTATATCTCACCTTAGCCTTGAGAACCAGAAGAATTTAGCTACATACAATGTGGAGGAGTGGTCGTAGGAAGGAAGGGAACTATTTAAGCTAGGAGAGCAACTTACATATATGCTAGAGGGATACACAGAGTATGGAGTATTCTGGGAACCATGGATATGAATAAAACCATTTTTATGGGGTTTGTTAAATAGGCAAAAAAAAAAAGATACATTGTATTGTGCCAAGATGATTTTCAGCTTGCCTTTAAGTTTTGCAAATGTGACTACATTCCACAAGCACCATGAGAGGGACACAACCTGCCAGCTTAATTAAGTTTCTGAAATGCTTCTGGGCAAAATTAATATGTGTGGATACCAGCCCAAATCATTTGGACTGAACACACTTCAGCTTACACAAAACTCCATGAAATGTAGGAGTATTAAAAAAATTTGAATATAGCAATATTGATAATGGTGGTTAGAGAATTGTTCATCCTTTCCCTGGATACCTTCTCTCATTGGTTATTTCAAAGTCAATATGGTTATCAGAACCTTTCAAAGCAAAATTAAAACTTCGGGGCTAGGTGGCCATTTGGCATAGCCTCCTATGTATATTCTAGTAAACCCAAGTGGATAGAAACAAAATAAACTTAATTCCAGTGTAAAGTTTACTTATCCTTTGAAGAAGGTGATGCTAAATATTAGTACGGAATAAACACACATTCTCTTGCTGATCATCTCAGATGCGGACCAACTGGCAAAATCAAGACTGAACTTTCTCTTCTTTCTGTTTCTAGGATGTATTTTTTATTTTAAAGAGAGAGAAAACACAAGAGTTGGGAGTTGGGGGAGGGAGGGAGAGATGGTCTTAAGCAAACTCTGAGCTGAGTGTGGAGCCCAGCCCAGGGCTTGATCTCATGACCCTAAGGTTAGGACCTGAGCCGAAACCAAGAGTTGGACACTTAACCACTGAGACACCCAGGTGTCCCTCTAGGATGTATTTTTATCAATAAGGCAAAGTGTATAAGAAGTAATGAGGCCCACATGTACAAAGTCCTTCATTATTGGCAAAGCCTTTTCATATCCATCATTTCAAATGGCCTCTACATCTACTCTGTGAGGATAGCAGGACGGAAATTATGGTTCTCATTTCATAGAATAGAAAAACTGAGGCTCTGGGAGTTGTTTTCAATGTTACAATCAGGAATGGGGCCAGCACTAGCACTCTAAAATTTGGACTATTATTCCGGTGCTTGAACATATCAAAGAATATATGAGTTTTACTATGCTATATTATTAAGCAACTCTACCTCAACACCCTGATTTTCCTAAAAAGTCTCAGACCCAAGATTATATGAAATCTTACAAGGCAAAAATAAAATAACTTTATGTCTTATAAGCACAATTGCCAACCAGTATAAGATCTATATTTGTACAACTGTATTCTCAAATTACATTTTCAAAATCCTTGAAATGTCTCATAAGATTGTGTGTGTGTGTGTGTTCATTCTTATGGTAATCTACAAATAAATAAATAAGCAAGTTTTGTATGCTCATCCCTTATCACCTGTATGATCACCTTAGACATAGGTACTGCATGTGATTTGAGAGACCCTGTATGAGTTTGTGGTCATGACGCCATTGGCACCATGGCTAATTTGCCAACCAGAGGTATATAGCTAACTGACCTTTGTTTTGATGAATGAGAGCCAGATGATGTCTTTGTATGTCATCTGAACAAAGGTTTCACCGTATGAATACAGCAAATGGTGGGAAAATCAAGTCATGATCCAACACACCTTAACTTAGGTGTGTAGCGCCCCCAGCAGCCTGTAACACAGCAATCACCATTGTATTCACCTGGTGAGCTACAGTGTAGTTTTAGTGAGCTGTCTTCCATCACATTAAATTAATGTAGCTACTTTAAACATTATTGTTAATTTAGGTTTTCTTTGTGTTTAATTGCCCAGTGTGTTTTTATGTGGTAGCCACAGAAATATAAGCATTGCAAGTTTACACCTAGTGCTAAGTTGGCATACACTTAAGTAACATATGTTAAAATAAACATAATTTGGTTAACATCAGAGATAAGAGATGATTGTTTTTATATTTATAAGGGCTCTACCGGTGACACAATTTGGAAAGACACTGAACTATGTGGCTTCTAACAGTCTAGCATTCTAAAATTTGAAAGAAGAGCCTGTTCTGCCTATTCTTATTTTATGGCCATGAGTGTTCATAGAAGAACTGAAGAATCAATCCAATAAGTATCTGAGCTGCTACTATATGGTTTACCATAGATGTGTGCCAAGAGTAGACAGAGACAAAGCAAACACAGTCCTGGCCCTTAAAAAGTTAACTGTCTAGAAAACAGCCCGAGTCCACCACTGCCTGACTCTGCCTAGGTTGACTCTGATTCCAAACTTTAAGATTTATAAACACTTCAGGCCTGTTTCAGAGAAGCAACCAACTGTAGCCCCACTTCTTGAGGAGCTCTGTGTAGCATTCAGTGAAGTCTGCTTTCCTGTGGTTCTCTAAATGTTTTAAGACTTGAGCATGGTCTGGGTGGAACCATCTTCTAGGGAGAAAACTTGTAGAATAAGTAACCTTCACAGAAAGTTCAGGGATATTCATAGAAACACTAAAGTGAAGTAAACAAGAGCAAGTCAACAGAGATATCCCTGAGTTGCCTTTGAAATAATGGCAATGAATTGACATAGCAAGGCAGGGTGTGGTAAGATGGTTGGAGTTGGGTTTACAGGAGCAGATTTCTTTTTGGCTCTTTTTTCCATTTTATCTTCATTGACCTCAACTAGGTGCTGATAACATAATTGAAACTAGGATACATGGGTGTGATTGACCTAAGAAACAGACCCCCTGGAGGGCCTCAGGTTTCAAAAGGGTAGCTTAACAGTAGTGATAGTCACAGTAATTAGAGAGATATGGAGGGCATAACTTCTGTCCTATTGTAGGTAGGTTCACGGTATCCTCCAGCTGGTAGGAAGTATAGTGCAAAGGGAGTAAGGGTGGTCACATCATCATCTGACTACTTGGACCACAGCAATAGCCACTTCCCTGGTCTACATGCTTCTATTCTGGCCCCTTACCTCCACTCTCATATAGTCCATTTTCCATATAGTAGGTAAAGTGACCTTTTATTTTTTTATTTTTATTTTTAAAGATTTTATTTATTTATTTATTTAAGAGAAAGAATATAGAGAGAGTGCTAGCAGGGGAGCCCCAGAGAGAGAGGGTGAGGCAGGGTCCCCACCAAGCAGGGAGTCCAGTGTGGTGCTTGATCCCAGGACCCTGAGATCATGACCTGAGCTGAAGGCAGCTGTTTAACCAACTGAGCCACCCAGGCACCCCCAAAGGGACCTTTTAAAAAGAGTAATTAGTTCATGACACTACCAATGTCCAAAACCCTTCAATGGTTCATGGGTACACTTAGAATAAAATCCAATGGACTTAAAGATCTTATAAGATCCAATTTTGTTTATCTTTTCAAAAAAACAGTTGCTAGCTTCACAGGACTATTGTTTTTCTTGTTTTCTCTTTCATTTATTTGTTTAGGAGTGTGCTGTTTAACTTCCAAATATTTGCAAATTTTCCAGTTTTCCTCCTGTTACTGATTTCTAGCTTCATACCATTGTGGTAAGAAATACTACGTGGTATCCCAATCTTCTTAAATTTGCTAAGACTTGTTTTGTGACCTAATATATGATCTATTCTGGAGAATGTTCTTTGTATGCTTGAGAAGAATGTAGATTCAGCTAATGTTGGGTGAAAAGTTCTGTAAATGTCTGTTAAGTCCATTTGCAATAAAGTATAGTTCAAGTCTAATATTTCCTTAATCATGATCTATATGAATGATCTATCCATTGTTGAAAGTGGGATATTGAGGTCTCCTACTATTATTGCATTGCTCTCTACTTCTCCCTTCAGACTTCTTAACATTTGCTTAATATATTTAGGTGTTCCAATATTGGGTGCATCTATATTAATAATTGTTATATCTTCCTAGTGAATTAACTTTTATCCTTATATAATGACCTTCTTTGTCTCTTGTTGTACTTTTTGACATAAAGCCTATTTATCTGACAGAAGTATGGCTATACCAGCTCTGTTTTGGTTTCCACTTGCATAGAATATCTATTTCCATCCCTTTACCTTGAGTGTATGTGTGTCCTTAAATTAAAGGGAGTCCCTTGTAGTCAAGCATACAGCTGAGTTGTTTTTTTTTTTAATTTATTCAGCTGATTTATGTCTTTTGATTGGAAAATTCAGTCCATTTACATTTAGAGTAATCATTGATTGGTGAAGGCTTTACTATCATCATTTTGTTAAATATTTTCTGTGTTTTGTAGATTTCTTTGTTCTTTTCTTCCTTTCTTGATGTCTTCTTTTATGATTTGGAGATTTTCCATAATGGTATGCTTAGATACCAAGAAGAAATGGGTAAATTCTTAGAAACATATGTTAGAAGCACACACACTAAGACTGAATCTTGAAAAAACAGGAAATCTGAATATACCTATAACTCATAAAGAGATTCACTCAGTAATTAAAAACCTCCCCAAAAAGGAAAAAAAAGTCCAGGACCAGATGGCTTCACTAGTAAATTATAATAAACATTTTAAAAAAATTAATGCCAATACTTCTCAAAGTCTTCCAAAAACTGAAGAGGATGCAATACTTCCAAACTCATTTTACAAGGCCAGTGTTACCCTGATACCAAAACCAGACAGAGACACTACAAGAAATGAAAATTCCAGGCAATATCCCTGATGAGCAAAGATGCAAAAATCCCTAACAAAACACTAGCAAAGTGAATCGACAGCACATTAAAAGGATCATACACCATGATTAAGTGAGATTAATCCCTAGAATGCAAAGATAATTCAACATAAGAAAATCAATAAATGCAATATACCACATTAATGGAATGAAGGACAAAAGTTATCTCAATAGATATACAAAAACATTTGAGAAAGTTCAACATCCTTTCATAATAAAAGCTCTAAAAAAATTAGGTATAGAAGGAATATGCCTTCACACAATAAAGGCTATTCATGATAAGCTCATGGCTAATGTCATACTCAATGGTGAAAGGTAAAATTTTTCCTCTAAGATCAGGAACATGACAAGAATGCCCATTTTCACCACTTCTATTCAACATAGTACTAGAAGTCCTAGCTAGAGCAATCAGGAAAGACAAAGAAATGAAATCTTTCAAATCATAAAAGAAGTAAAAACAAATCCAATATGGTAACACTTATATGTGGAAATAAAAAAAAAAGCTGAACTCCGAAACAGAGAGTAGTGGCCCAGTGACTGCCAGGGCCCAAGGTATGCAGAAAATGGGAGATGTTAGTCAAATAGCACAAACTTTCAATCATAAGATGAATAAGTTCTATGGATTTAATGTACAGCACGGTGACTACAGTTAATAATATTATGTTGTATATATGAAATTTGCTAAGAGAATAAATCTTGACCATTCTCACCACAAAAAATTTAAAAAGGACACTATGTGAGGTGATAGATGTGTCAAATAACTTGATTCTGGTAATCATTTCACAGTGCATACACATATCAATCAAACTGTCACACTGTCCACTTTATATTTTTTTTAACATTTTATTTATTTATTTGAGATAGAGACAGTGAGAGAGAGCATGAGCGAGGAGGTCAGAGGGAGAAGCAGACTCCCTGTGGAGCAGGGAGCCTGATGAAGGACTCAATCCCGGGACGCCGGGATCATGACCTGAGCTGAAGGCAGTCACTTAACCAACTGAGCCACCCAGGGGCCCAGATTGTACACTTTAAATATATACAATTTTATTTTTCAATTAAACCTCAATGAAAATGGACAAGATCTAATCTGTTGTTAGCTTGTTGGTCTCATTTCTTAACTTAGTCATTCTATTCTAGTCACATTAGTCTCCTTGCTCTTCCTGAAACATGCCATGCTATTCCCATTCTAAGACCTGGGAATAAGTGGACTGGAACAAGTTCCTCTGCCTGGAAGTCTCCCCCCTAGAAATTCAGTGAGCTGACTCTTATTTAGGTCTCGTCTCAAAGGTCATTTCCTTCCATGACTGTCTAAAGTGCTTCAGTCAACTTGGTCCCTCTCCAGAGCACTTGGTGGGAGGATCTGGGCACCGGTGAAGAGAATATCCCAAAATGCAGAGATTTAGTAAAAGGTTAGAGCCTTTACATATTTTTCTTATGCCTTCATCTCCCTCAAATAAACACCAAATTCAATTTTTCCTCTTGAAACAAATTCTTGCACTTTCCAAGTTTCTTTCTTCTCATCTTCCTGCTTTTATTCTAAGGAGTCTTAGAAACTGCTAAAAGACAGCAACAACAGCAACCAACATAATAATAATAATAATACCATAAACTGAGTGTTCAGTTGGTGCCACAGATCATTTAAAAAATTTTATGTTTAATACAAAAATCCTATGAGGTTTATGAATTTTACTATACCTATTTTATAAATGAGAATATTGGGGAACATGGATTTTTTTTAAAGGTTTTATTTATTTATTTGAGAGAGAGGGAGAGAGAGTGTGTGCATGAGTGTCAGCAGGGGAGGGGAGGGGCTGAAGGGGAGGGAGTCTTAAGCAGACCGCGCTGAGCATGGAGTCCAAGAGGGACTCAATCTCGCGACCCTGAGATCATGACTTGAGCTGAAACCAAGAGTTGGATGCTTAACTGACTGAGCCAACAGGCATCCCCAAAATGGATTTTTATAAACTATCATAGTTGATCTTTTAGATCTACAGGCTGGTTGTTATCTCAGAATTAAAAGTTAAAATTAAATTAAAAAATTAAAGTGCCAATTTATGTGGAAAATAGCAAGATGATAGTTGCAAAGATAAAAAAATGGCAGTCCAATTTAATCCTTTTTCAGTGTCATGCACTATCTTTAAAACTTTGGATATATAGCACCTGATTATAATCAGAGTCCTGAGAAGTCTGTTTTAATTATATCAGTTTCACAGAAGAGGAAACTGAGGACAATCTTGAACAAGGTCACAGAGCTAGTAAATAATGTCCATAGCAATGGTAGCAGGAACATAGTGGGGTTGGATGCAGACATGCTGGATCCAAGCACGACTTTGTCTAATTTCACATACAACCTCTGTGGCACATTTGGCTGAGTTGGGAATTTTGGCTCTTCCTTCTTAAATACTATGATGACACTCTAAAAACTTGATAGATAGTTTTTATTTATTCTATAAATCATATCTCATCTTGTTATCTATCAAGCCTACCAGTCTAACTATGTGCATCTTTTCCTCTAAAAGGGTCAACCAGAGCCCTAGTGCTACCTTCCTCTTCGGCACAGCCCCTGACTGGGATAGATTCCTCCAATGCTGTGGTGAGATTTAGTTAGCATTAGGTTTTCCTCTGAAACAATTTATGCTACCTGATTAGAAAAAGGAAAGGGCTGAATTGACATGGATTTATAATTCATGTAGGTTAACCAACCTGTTGCCCATTACACTAATGGAATAAATATTTCCATTTATGTTGTGAAAAAGATGTACTGATTGAACACAAATTTAGTCCATTCTAACTTACTTGTCATGCTATTTGAGTTCTTTGATATCTTATTAAAAATATCTAAATTTGATAAGTTTAAATTATATAGAAACTACAGGGAATAACACAAAAATGTCCACAGCATACAAGAGATATTGAGAAAATGGAGCCTGGAACTAGATTGCATGGGCTGGGATGCCAGGTGCATCATTTCTTTGGCTACATTCCTTGGACATGTCGTTAAATTTCAGTTCCTTTATTTACCTCCTTAAAAGACACACAAAGCATTTAGAACAGTGAATGACACATAGTAAGTGTTCAGTAAATATGAACATTTTGACTATTCTTATTCATAACCAACATATTATTTTGAAAATAAAGATATAATAGTTCACAGAAATACCTGTTGTTATTTTAGAGTCGTAAGTATTCATTCAATACCCTATAAATATCCTACTCCACATGCAAGGTACATATCTAAAACTCTCAAATTTTTAGATGGCCAATGAGTAATATGCAGTGCCACCCCTCAAAGTTCTTTTGATATAGGAGTAGACAAAGGCAGAATAACAAGTACCTAAAGAGTCATAAGACAAGGTGAAATAGTGCTTATATATCTGAAAGGTGATTCTATGTATTATGGAATAACAAAGAATAATTAATCTAATATATCCAATATGTACAAATCTAAATACACTGGGGATGAGGGGGTGTGCATACTGAAAGATTTCACGTGCCATGTGTCATTTGTGTTGATCCTTGAACAACCAATAGGGTTCAAGAAGTTAGAGTTGTAAGAGAGACATGGGAGCAGAGTCTGATGAGGGAAAATAAAAAAAAACCTGGGGCACCTGGGTGGCTCGGTGGGTTAAAGCCTCTGCCTTCGGCTCAGGTCATGATCTCAGGGTCCTGGGATCGAGCCCCACATTGGGCTCCCTGCTCAGCGGGGCGCCTGCTTCTTCCTCTCTCTCTCTCTCTCTCTGCCTGCCTCTCTGCCTACTCATGATCTCTGTCAAATTAAAAAAAAAAACACGAAAACAAAAACAAAACAAAACAAAAAACACCTGGCAAAGCAAGGAGGTAGGCCATTAAAAATTGTGAGAAATGTCAGGAATAGTGAACTTTCCACTCTGGCAAAATTCTTAGGCACATAGAGAGGGGTAGTGAGATGGGGAGCTGAGAGACTAGGTTAGGATCTTGTGGTTGAGGGCCTTAGATGCCAGGGAAATTTGTACTTCATTCAGTGAGCACTGCAAAGATCATAGCAGGGTCTTGGGTAAAATCTCAAATGGAAAGTAAGCTCCTGGAGAGCACAAACTTTGTTCAGCTTAGCATTGATTAATCAGCACCTACACGAATGCCTGGCACATAGCACGTCAATATTTGCTCAGGGAGCATTTATCAAATGGATAACCATTGTCAACCTTTAAATTATTACTATTGTTGATGTTGTTGTTATTCCGCAAGGTACAAAAGTTCCACCGAGTGACCTCAGGGGCTCCAATTTTAGCTGTTTATAACGTTAGAAGTCATTACTTTAAAGAGACCCCACTACCATATAATGATTTTAAAATCACTCTCTTAGTTTAATTATTTGTCTTCTTTTCCAGACAAGAAGATTGAGGCCTAGTGAAGTGAAGGAACTGGACAGGAATAGAACCCAACTGTCTGTCTTCCTAGTCTTGTGGTCTTTCCACAACCTCCAAAGAATCTGTTGTACCCAACTCTCATGAGATACAGCTATGAAGCCATTGTGACCTTTGTATCCTGTTGGCGAAATGTTAATTGGTATACCCACTGTGGAAAGCAGAATGGAGTTTCCTCAAAAAATTAAAACTAAAACTACCATACAATCCAGCAATCCCATTACTTGGTATATATCCAAAGGCAATGAAATTACTGTCTTGAAGAGTTGTCTGCACTTGGCATGCTCATTGCAGCATTATTCACAATAGCCCAGATGTGGAAATGACTTAAATGTCTGTTGACAGATGAATGAATAATAAAATGTGGCATACACACACACACAAACACATGCACACGTAGACACACACAAACAGGAATAATATTCAGAGATAAAAAGAAGGAAATCCTGCCGTTTATGACAACATGGGTGAATGTGGAAGACATTATGCAACGTGAAATAAGCCAGACAGAGAAAGACAAATACTGTATGATATCACATGCAGGTGGGATCTTAAAATAAAATTTTTAAAAAGTCAAAGTTTTAGGGGGTAGAATGGTGGTTGCCAAGGACTGGGATATGGGGAAAATGAGGAGATACTAGTCAAAAGACAAACTTTTAGTTATAAGAGATGAACAAATTCTGAGGATCTAGCACACAGCATTGTGACTACAGTTCATAACAATGTGTTATATATTTGAAATCTGCTAGAGAGTAGATCTTAAGTGTTCTCACCACACCGAAGAAAAAGCTAACTAAAGTAGTGGATATATCTGGTAATCATTTCACATTATGTACATCTATGTACATCACATTGTACACCTTAGATATATACAATTTTTGTCAATTATATCTCAGTAAAGCTGAATAAAAAAAGACCTTGCAAGTCCTCGGGGGAGACGTTAGGGTTTTGTTTTATTTTGTTTGTTTTGTGATTAGGAAATGGAAAGGCACTGGCATAGTTACAATACATGGATTAAAAAGTGAGTTTCAGTGTGGTATCCACATTGGCCTGAATTATCCAACATTTTCAAGGACAGAAAAGAGCATATTGTTAGTGTGTTATGTATAGTCCATTCCTCAATAAATCTGTGAATGTTCATTCACTTCTAATTTGCCATGACCTCATTAGCATTGCAATAGAATATTTAGAGAAAGAAAGCACATACTGGCAACTTTTTTTGGGGGGGATTCTTCATCATGAACTGTTATTCACAAGTTGTATGCATATAAAAATTGTTAAAACTGGTTTGAAGATCTCTCTTTTGTTTTGAAAAATATACTGCAAAGATTTCAAAATGTATATATTTATCTTGTCAAAAGATTTATTCTTAGCATAGAAAGAATACCCCCTTTTCCTGGGCACAAGCTAAACACAGAGCATAATTTACAATATCAGTGAAATAATCCTAATTGCATAAAGCCGGGCACAAGAAACTGCAACAGAAGAATGAAGACAAATTGAAAACATGGGACAAGCAATACAAAGATAAGATATCACTCATTCTAAAGACTTCCATCAGTACTCAATGAAAAAGAATTTCTTGGGCCGCCTGTGTGGCTCAGTCGGTTAGGCAGCTGCCTTCGACTTGGGTCATGATCCTGGGGTCCTGGGATCGAGCCCGCATTGGGCTCCCTGCTTGATGGGGAGTCTGCTTCTCCCTCTCCCACTCCCCCTGCTTGTGTTCTCTCTCTTTCTGTGTCAAATGACTCAATAAAATCTTAAAAAAAAAAAAAAAAAGAATTTCTTATGATTCCTGGAGGCCACTAGATGATTACTCCAAAATGTATAAACAGAGAATTGGAAATCTGAGATCCAAAGAAAGCAAAGAGCACCCAGTGAAAAATCAAGAAAGGAATAGAAGCAGTGATCACAGGACGACTTTTCACGTTAAGACAAGGATTCATTGCTTACGGTGTCTCAGAGCTCAGTGCAAGTTTGTGTTAATGGAGAGCCGTTTCAAAGAGAGAGCATTTACTGGGCCAGAGGGCACAGAGATAGTCCCAAAGACAGCATTATAATGATGAGCAAGCCAGCTGCCATAATCACAACCAGCTCCCACCTATTAAAGTTTACTCACTATTATTTTGATACTCCCAGCTTGTTACTGATGTGGTCATTACTCCCGGGGGGCACTGCAGTGGGGGGGTTAAGAGTTCAGTCTCTGAGTCATGCGAGCTTGCTGACATTGGAAGGGATTAAACCTCTCTGCTTTAGTTTCTTTATCTGTGATAAGAAGCAACAGTGACTTCTACGAGAAGTTGTGAAGGTGATTAATCCTATTTTTCTATGTAAATTGGTTAGAATTGTGGCTAGCATATGATTAAACTGTCAGTTACTGCCACAATTTTTGCATAGTTATGACCCAGATATGCCTCAAGAGTTCTACAAAAGTGCATTTATTGGTGTTTGGGTGCACACAGGTACACACTCACTGTTTCTTGATAAGCTGTCATATGCCAGGTGCTATGTTAAAAATGTGACAATTTTATTAACTATTCACAACTATATAATAAAATGGACTATACTGGTAATAATGATGACTACTAGTAAAATAACATGTCAATAATTTCTGAGTGCTTATTGTGCACCTCATGCTGGGCTAAGTGCTCTGCTCTGTGTGAATTACCTCATTAATCGTCACAATCACACTGTTATGGATTGTTATTATGTCCACTTGCTGTAGAAGAAAGATGAAGTAGACAGAGGTTTAGTGACACAAGGGTAACACACCTGGTGAGTGCTAGAACCTGTTTTCAAATCCAAATCTCACTGTCTTCAGAGTCTAGAGTCTGTTGTCCCAACAACAATCTCTCCAGGTCAGCCTCTTCTGCCATCTTGAGAGCTTAGAGCCTCTCCCAAGGCATTCACACACAAACTCCAGAGTGAAATGTTTCCTTCCCCAGGTTTTATGACATTACACATACCTGGCTCCCATCTTATCTGACCAGTCCCTCCTCAATCTCATTAGCTGGTTTCTCCTGATCTCCCTGCATGATTACTGTTAGACATTCTCAGAGCTCAGTCCTTGGACTTTCCTTTTCTATCTGTATTTGCTCCCTTGGTGACCTTGTCGAAGTGGCATTGTTTAAATACTGTCTATAGGTAGGAGACTCCCACATTTATAATCTAGCCTGTTGTTCTCATCCTAAACATCAGGCTTGTATATCTAAGTGCCTTCTTGACATGTTTGCTTGGATGCTGGATAGGCATCTCAAATTTAACATGTTCAACCCATGTTCCCGACTGTTCCCCCATACCTGCTTTTCCCCCCAACCTTCCCCATTTCAGAATAGAGCAATTGCAACCTTTCCGTTGCTCAGTCCAAAACGTTCAAAGTCATCCTGACTTGTCTTTCTTTTACCACTCCCTGCATGTTCGCCCATGAGCAAAGCCTCTCAGTTCTACATATGGGATATTTCTTGAATCCATACAGTTCTCACTGTATGGTTTCACCACCATACTTTGAGTCTAAGTTATTATCATTTCTCATTTGAAAAAAATGCAATTAGCTTTATAACTGGTTTCCTGGCCTCTGTTTTGGCTACCTAAATAGCACTCTCTTTGCAGCAGTGTTATCTATACACCACACTGCCCCGTGTGCCTTACCTACATTAACTCACTTAATTTTGACAAGATACCTATCAGATAGGTCCTATCCTTCTTCCCATTTACAGGTAAGAAAATCAATGCTTTAAAATGTGGGGTAACTTGACCGAAGAGGAACTGTATAATAATCTTAGTCATGCTATTTCCATAGTGCCTTAATGTTTCAGCAATCCAGTAATTAATTCTTAGGGCTTTATGTAAGAAAATAAAGCAACAGAAAATAGATGTCTAAAGGCATTCATTAAAATGTTAACCATAATTGGGAAATGTCAGCAAACAATGTAAATGTCTCCAAAGTGGTGAACAGTTAAATAAATCAGACTACATTAATACAATAAAATATTAAGCTATCATTAAATACATGGGCAGACCTTGATTATTTGGAACAACAGGCTTCTCCAGAGGGCTTCATCCCAACATGGCAGCTATCATCCCCCAGGGTGGCTGATCCAAGAGAGAGTAAGAGAAATCACCTGTCAGCAGTCACAATCTTTTAACAACTTAATCTCAGAAGTGACATACCATAACTTCTGTGAATTTTATCTGTTAGAAGTGAATCAATGTAAGTCCAGGCCACACTCAAGGGGAGAGTATTACACATGACAGTGAATGCTACCAGGGTAAGATCATTTGGGAGACTGTATACCATTGTAGAGACTATATATCAGCATAATTTTCAATAGCAAAATCGTTAATAAATTACTTTTTCAAAGTTATATTTGAAACTACAGTTTTAACACTGTTTCTTTTGGGACTAGAATCAAATAATTTAGTTAAATATCGCAGCCCTGAAATTAAAATAAGCATTGTTGAAGTAGCAATAAAAGCATATATTACAAACTTTATCTGAAATAAAAGTCATGTTTTGAGAGTTTTTAATATGTAATTTATAGCTCCTATCCTAACTTATAATTGTGCTCTTTGCTTTCTAGATAGAGACCTTGAAAAGACAATCTTTCCAATATTGCTGCCTTGGGAATATGAAGATAAGAATCCATTTTTTGACTTGACATTTAGCTGTGAAAAACCATTCTCTGTTTGAGAGGCCTTTCAAATTTCCTGTTCAAACAAGTTTCCTTCAGGGCACTATGGGGTGAAAACCCTCCATGCTATAATAATCCCATAAGGATTTTCCTGACACTTTGTTTGATTCGTGGATGAGACAACAGAACAAAAGGCATCTCTGGCCAGAAAGAAGTCTGTTCTCCTTTGCCAAAGAACCTTACTTCTAAGGGTCACTAGAGTAGCTCACATTTTTAAAATTTTTTTTCAAAAGTTGCAAAAGCACCATTCTCAGAAGAGATAACTATGATTCCATGGGTAAAGACAGAACAACAATGCCCAAAGTCACTTAATGACTAGATGGGCAAAAGATTTTGGTTTCTTAATAAGACTTTGCTGAGAACAAAAAAAAAATCGACACACAGAATTTTTATCCTGGATGTTTTCATTATTCAGCCAATCTCAATCTTACTCTCTGACACCGGAATGATCTTCCCAAAACAGGGTTCTCACTGCGCCAACCACCTCCCTCCTGTTCTCCACCCAGCAGCACTTCTACCACAGGCCTTCTAACTTCCGTCAAATGCAACACAGAACACCAACAAGTCATAAAGGAAAATAAAGACACATGTAGCTACATAATTCAGGATGCTAAAACTCACCAGAAAAGAGCTATAGATTTTAGCCCCTAATATAACCTCATTTACCTGTCATCCATAAAAATGATCAATATTATTTCTGTATCTTTATTCGGGTCATTAATAATATCACCAGTCAGGACCAGGCCAAGGCCAATGTCCCACATCATGCCACTAGCCTCCCTGCCCATGATGCCATTGTTTCTTTAATCAGAACCATCTGGGCACAGTGGTTCACAAGCCATGAATCTACTCAATTGTAACAGACATCTAATTCGCATAGGTCCATCTTAGCAGTGAGATTTTGAGAGATCTCCTTAAATGACATGATGAAGTACAGATAGTTTTCTGTATTTCTTTCCAATGGCAGTCTTACAATTTGAACAATGATGGAAAATCAATCAGTTTTGTACAGTTCATTCTTAATCAACACATGCTGCCTCCTTTCCTGCATGCTCAAAAAACATAAAACAAATAGGAAGTTCTTTCAGCTCTACTTTCAAGTTCATTACTAATATAGTCTTTTCTCACTACCTCAATTACTACTACCCTGGTCCAAGTCACCTTCGTCTTTGCTAGCTTAATACAGAGACTAAAATCAGCCTTTCAAAAAGTCAGTCCATTTCATTGTTCAAAGTCAGCTGTCATCAATCGTTTTTCATATAAAATTTCAAGTTCTGGCTATGATGTCAAGTCCCCATATAATCTGACTCCCAGTCTTACTTCACCTCCTACTCTACTCTCTTGCAGTCCACTCAGTCACCATGGCCTTGCTATTCTCCAAATATACCAAATTATTACTGCTTCAGTGCCCTATACATGCTCTTCCTTTGTGGATAGCTCTACACCAAGAAGAGCTTATTCCTTCTGTGTTTCCAAGTTAATAATATTCCCTTCCTTCTGTACCTCTATTGTACAGAAGGTTTCTGGAAGGTCCTGAGTAGGAAGATAGGGAAATGGCTATGGTTACCAGCCTTGGGAAACTCGTTTAGCTCATTATGCAAATCATATTCTGAGCTTTTCATATCACCTTCTATTTTAGAGTCATAAATAGCCATATGATGCGATTAAATAATAGTGCTCAAATGACATGAATTATCAGAAGAAAATCTATTAAAAAATAGAAATAAAGGTGCTTGAATGGCACATTATTAATTCATTTGATACAAATATCTCATGGGAGCCACTAAATATTTTATGATTTTGGCTATAATTCATACATGTAATATATGTGTATGGTATAAATCATCGTGTAATATATATTTATCCAAATATATACATTTACATATATTTAGCCAAATAAATACATTTAATAATGGGGACACTGGAGCCCAACATCCTTTTAAAAGGGGATGGATTTTCATATTAATTATAATAGAAATAGATGCAGCGGTGTTGCAGAGTTTAATTGCAGTATTTTAATAAAGAATTAAAATAGTCAATTTGTGTTAGATGAAACTCAAAAATCACAATTTTTTTCAAATTAATAAAATTATCTCCAATTTTTCCACCACTCTGGCTCATTAATTCATTACTTATTCTTTTTGGTAAGTACTAATCATCACACAAATAAAATCATTGCAGCCACTTTTGGTCTTCAGAGAACCTGTAGCACACATTGGAGGAAAGAAAACATCTAAGAGTCAGAATATTTGGTTTTAGTTTCTGGACATACCACTGGCATGACATGAAACATTTAACACATTGCTCTAACACTTGGGTTCTGTTTCCTTGTTTCTAAAATGGAGTCACTAGGGGCACCTGTGTGGCTCAGTCAGTTAAGCCTCTGCCTTCAACTCAGGTCATGATCCCAGGGTCCTGGAATTGAGCCCCACATCTGGCTCCCTGCTGAGCGGGGAGCCTGCTTTTCCCTCTCCCTCTGTTGCTCCCACTGCTTGTGTGCTCTCTCTCTCAAATAAATAAATAAATAAGTAAATAAACTCTTTTAAAAAATAAATACATAAAAATAAAAAAGAATAAAAAATTTAAAAATGGGGTCACTATTATCTGCCTTCTTCCCCTCATAAAGTTTGTATTTGTATAAAAATTAGTAGTACTAAATATCTTTCATTAGCCTCAACTCAGAGGCAAATGTGTGTGACTGACAGTTCATCTGTAGGAAGAATTTACAATTAGATACCTACACATAATGTTGCCCTGATATCATGCCAATTTTTAGTATCTTTCTGTCAGTCTTACACTATTTAAGGACTAAAAACTTGAAATACATAAAGAGCATCATGAACCATGGTCACGAAATAGACATATCGCTTCACAA
>PISX010029370.1:0-20145 GCA_004024625.1 Mellivora capensis
GAATAGAGAGCCCAGAAATAGACCCTCAACTCTATGGTCAACTACTCTTTGACAAAGCAGGAAAGAATGTCCAATGGAAAAAAGACTGACTCTTCAATAAATGGTGTTGGGAAAATTGGACAGCCACATGCAGAAAAATGAAATTGGACCATTTCCTTACACCACACACGAAAATAGATTCAAAATGGATGAAGGACCTCAATGTGAGAAAGGAATCCATCAAAATCCTTGAGGAGAATGCAGGCAGCAACCTCTTCGACCTCAGCCGCAGCAACATCTTCCTAGGAACATCGCCAAAGCCAAGGGAAGCAAGGGCAAAAATGAACTATTGGGATTTCATCAAGATCAAAAGCTTTTGCACAGCAAAGAAAACAGTTAACAAAACCAAAAGACAACTGACAGAATGGGAGAAGATATTTGCAAACGACATATCAGATAAAGGGCTAGTGTCCAAAATCTATAAAGAACTTCTCAAACTCAACACCCAAAGAACAAATAATCCAATCAAGAAATGGGTAGAGGACATGAATAGACATTTCTGCAAAGAAGACATCCAGATGGCCAAAAGACACATGAAAATGTGCTCCACATCACTCGGCATCAGGGAAATACAAATTAAAACCACAATGAGATACCACCTTACACCAGTCAGAATGGCTAAAATTAACAAGTCAGGGAATGACAGATGCTGGCGAGGATGCGGAGAAAGGGGAACCCTCCTACACTGTTGGTGGGAATGCAAGCTGGTGCAACCGCTCTGGAAAACAGCGTGGAGGTTCCTCAAAAAGTTGAAAATAGGACTACCCTATGACCCAGCAATTGCACTACTAGGTATTTACCCTAAAGATACAAACGTAGTGATCTGAAGGGGCATGTGCACCCAAATGTTTATAGCAGCAATGTCTACAATAGCCAAACTATGGAAAGAACCTAGATGTCCATCAACAGATGAATGAATAAAGAAGATGTGGTATATATACACAATGGAATACTATGCAGCCATCAAAAGAAATGAAATCTTGCCATTTGCAACGATGGAACTAGAGGGTATCATGCTTAGTGAAATAAGTCAATCAGTGAAAGACAACTATCATATGATATCCCTGATATGAGGAAGTGGAGATGCAACATGGGGGGTCAGGGGAGTAGGGAAAGAAGGAAAGAAACAAGATGGGATTGGGAGGGAGACAAACCATAAGTGACTCTTAATCTCACAAAACAAACTGAGGGTTGCTAGGGGGAGGGGGGTCAGGAAAGGGGGGTGGGGTAATGGACATTGGGGAGGGTATGTGCTATGGTTAGTGCTGTGAAGTGTGTAAACCTGGCGATTCACAGACATGTACCCCTGGGGATAAAAATACTTTATATGTTTATAAAAAATTAAAAAAAAAGTATTAAAGAAAAAACTGCAGTTGCTCCTGATGCATGGCTGATTCTGATACTCTGCTTTCCCTTGTGGTCCTTGCTGTCTCTATACATCTCAGTGTTGCTGATCTCTGGGTATGGTAAAACTGAAGTGGGTCCTTCATTTCACCAAAAACTTGGAGAAGCTGATTGTTCACTCCAGTTTCCCTCTCTCAGCAAGGGGAACTGTTTCCAGTTCCCTCCTGGTGCTGATCAATGAAAGCGTGGGGGATGGGGTGATACAGACAAAATGAAGCTATTTTCCTTTCTGTTTTGTGCTCTTATTCACCCATTTTCTGCTCCACTGTGTTGCTAAAGTTTCTTATATAGACTCCAGATCTTTCCCAGAACTGTTTTTGTTCATGAATTTCTGTCTAACTTTTGATCTTTGTTGAGGGGATAGAAGCTGGGGTCTCCTACACCACCATTGTGGTGACATCATCCAGGCCTTACTTTTAAAAATGCTTTTCAGTAGAAGAAACTCTATTCAGTTGAAGAAAATTTTATAAAGAAAAATAAACTGGTTGCTCAGAATACTCTGGATAGTTTGTTTTTTTTTTTAAACCAGTTTGATGCATTCAAATTATGCACCTCCTACCCCTCACCCCCAACACACACCCTACTGGGAATGCTTGCCACTTTCCATGAAGTCCTACAAAAGAGATGAACTTGGCCCAAGAGGAGCCAGTCTAGAAGAAGAGGTGAAAGAAAATGCAGCTTTGCCTGGAGAAGTGCTCTGCCTGCTGCCACCCTAAATTCCTGAAACTCCCACAATTTGGAACTTTAGAGAGGTTAAAAGCTAATTTCTATTATTGATGCAGAAAGTTATCTAAGGGCAAAAAAGGACAGCTTTAGCAAAAGACAAGATTAGGGCCCCAGGCCTTTCTCATGCAATTTCCCTTAGAAATTCTCTACCAGAGGGGCCCCTGGGTGGCTCAGTGTGTTAAAGCCTCTGCCTTTGGCTCGGGTCATGATCCCAGGGTCCTGGGATCAAGCCCCGCGGTGGGCTCTCTGCTCAGCAGGCAGCCTGCTTCCCTTCCTCTCTCTCTGCCTGCCTCTCTGCCTACTTGTGATCTCTGTCTGTCAAATAAATAAATAAAATCTTAAAAAAAAAAAAAAAAAGAAAGAAATTCTCTACCAGAGAGAAGAGGAGAGGGAGTGTACGAGAAAAAAGAAGTGATTAAATTTGGTGTCTTCCCACGGGGGACTACTGACTGAAAGTACCCTAAGGCAGTGGTTATGATTAGCTTAGAGCTAAGGGGAAAAAATAGAGCATACAGGCCCTACAGGTTAAAAAAAAATCTTCAGACTTAAATTCTGTGTCAAAGTAAGTCTTTGACTATGGTTAGTCATGCACGGGATTGACAAAAAACCTCCTAAGTTGGTGGAAGTTTCAAAGAAATGCCAGGCCTGGCTGTCCAAAAGCCAACCACTGACTCCTCAGCCCCAAAGGCAATCCCAGGACTCCTGAATCCACATCAGTAGGAGGTGGGCTACAAAATCTCTATAAGAATGGAATGTTCTCCAGTGACCAAATAAGATGTGGCCATTGAGGATAAAGAGATTTTCCCAGAGAACAGAGCAAGACTGACAAAAAGATGGTTCAACCACGAGCTTATTAATTCCACTGTCCCTGTAGAGAGTCTTCACCATTCCTGCCCAGTAGGTTATGTGTGTGTGCTGGGGACCACTGACAGCTACAAGTTTCATATTTATATTGTAGTCCTCCTGCTGCTTCTCCACACATCGCAGACTGGGAACATGGAAGGTAGACTAACCACGGTGGGGGGAGCCATACATGAACCTGACAGGGAGGGATAAAAATCACTCGAACTGAATCCAAGAACTGGATGAAATCTTGGGGGAAGGAATGACCCCTCCAAATAAAGAGATACTCGATGGAAAGATAGGTATGCATATCAGAAACCTAGAGAGGTAAACTGTAGCAGATTATACTAGCCAGGATCCACTGCCAAAAAAAAAAAAAAAAAATCTATTTTAAACAAAAGTACTGAACACATGGAATTAGAAACTTTTAAAATTTTAGGTAGAGTTGAAGGGTTAAGTTCCAGGCCAGAGCTGCAAAAATAAGTCCCAGAACAGCTTTGCAGAACTAGCCCCTGGCAGAGATGTCATTTCTGCCACCAGCAGGAGACCATCATTGGGACTATTGGCTTGAGGAGCACACACCAAGGATCAGATGGCTCTGCCATCACCACCACTGCTGACTTTAGAGCTCTGCCAAATCTCTGAAATGTGCATGCTCTACAGCAGGTCCACCGCTACCAAGGAAGCTAGCAACTTGCCACCCAGAACAACAGAATGGCTTCCACCTCACTCACTTCTACCTCCCAACTCTTGTGTAAGTGCATCTGATTAGCAAAAACTAAATAATACAGGATCCCAGTTGGGAAAAGTTGTTTTCACCTTTCTAGTCTCTATACGAAATGGTACACTGAAAGGTGGGTAGAATGAATATTTAGAGAGTCAGTTTACCTTGTCCACCATGCAGGTTGGCTTGCTTCACATTAATTTCCAGCCCCCTTTCCTTTTACCTTCCTCTATAATAAAGGCTGGAAAGACAAATGCTCTATGAATTCCCAGTCTCTCTCATAAGTGAAGGTGCCCTTGTGAAACAGTTCTAGCCAGTAGGATGTAAGCAGAAGTTTGCTAAGCAGATTGGGGAAAGTATTGCTTTTCCCTTAAAGGAAACAAAACAGCTGATGAGGTTTTTTCCTTCCCTTTTCTTACTTCAAATGGGAATGTGATTCCTGGAGGTACGTCCATCTGTTGACTATAAAAGTGAAAGCTAACAAACTAAGAATAATAGAGCAAAGAGAGAGAGAAAACCTGAGTCCTTGATTACACTGAGCAGCTATAAATGCCATGGATTATCTACCTTAAATCTGATGCTTTATGAGAAAAATAAACCCCTATTTGTTTAAGCTATAGTTAGATTTTCAAATACTTACAGCCAAATATCCCTTAAAAAATAAAGACTTTATTTATTTATTTATCAGAGAGAGGGAGGGAGAGCACAAGCAGGTGGAGCAGGAGTGGGAGAAGCAGACTCCCTGCTGAGCAGGGAGCCCAATGCCCAGAACCGATCCCAGGACTCTGGGATCATAACCTGGGCCAAAGGCAGACGCTTAACCGATGGAGCCACATAGGCGACCCGCAGCCAAACATTCCTAAGAGATAAACATTTTTTTTTTGTCATAGAATGGTTATGAAATGACATGATATACTTTATGTATGTAATTTCCTTCACTGTATATATGCCACCTACCAGGAGTTAAAGCCCACATTGAAAGAGTGTGGTAGAAACACCAAGAAAACTTTGGGGAATCCCAGTCAAGAAAACTATAGAGCTCTTAGAGTAGCCCCAAATTCAGGGAGCTCAGCCAGGATGCTAAGAACTCACTGCCTGGGTGGTAAAAGAGCCATGCTGGGGCAAGTGTATAGGCAGATGGGCCTAAGAGGCACTTCACAGAGTCTCATACTCCAGGGGGTTTCCAGAAGGCACAAAAAGCTGCTGATCTCCCAATGGAGGTGAAAAAGTGATAAGAGCCAGAGGACACAAAGAAGCTTAGATTGGGGTTCAAAAGGACCCCCCAAGACAGGGCAGGTGAGGACCAGGTATACTTTCATGTTGACAAAGCCTGGTATAAACAATAAGATGCCCTTGCCCCATGCCAAGTTGTCTGATGAACTCTCAGGGTAAGTTAGATTAAACAAACACATGGCAAGAAGTTGAGCAGCCTCTTATCTTCAAGTTGATTGAGTATTTACTACATGTTAGGACAAACTGACCAAGTTAAAATAAAGAGGCAGTATTGAGCATTCTCTATCATCAAGAAAATTAAGTCAAAAAACTAAGTTGAATTCAGTTGTAGTACCTTGGTCTGTAAATTTTAAACTACTATAATCTTTTTTTTTAAGACTTTATTTATTTATTTGAAAGAGAGAGAGAGTGCAGGAGCAGGGACAGAGGGAGAGGGAGAAGCAGACTTCCTGCTGGGCCTGACTAGGGATCTTGATCCCAGGACCCTGGGATCATGACCTGAGCTGAACGCAGACACTTAACTGACTGAGCCATCAGGTACCCTTGTAATATTCTTTATGTTTTTTAGATCACATAAGGAAATGTCCCTCTGTAGCTTTTCTTTTTAGAAATGATTTGATTCTTCTGTATTTTTCATTCCATCTGTTAAACTCTGAATTACTCTATCAAATTTCCCAAAAGTTGATGGGGAAATTTTGATTACTATGTATAAATCTATATTGTAATCAGTGGGGGGAATAAAACAAAAAATTTAATCTGTTGTAAATTGAAGTCAAAGAAAAAGTAAATATATAAAGTCAATCCCATTATTCTTTTTATCCATGAAGAGAAAACATTTGTTTCTAAGTTACTGGATTCAGACCAGTGGGGCCCTGGGACTCTGATATGGGTTTGGTTTCTGGAAACCAGGGCTGGCATTAGGAATAGGGCAGGGTTGATCTAAAGCTTTGGGGACATGAAACAAATAGAAAAGCAAGAATAGTATTCATGGAAAAAGACCTGGGAATCCATAAAGCAGACCCGGTCTCACATCCAACAGGAACTGAGTAGAAAGGTTAAATCCACTGCAAAGGGAATGAGAAATGACAAGTTCATGAGGACAATTAGAAGGAAGTTTGGTGATTACCTGCAAAGGTGATACTGAGTACCTGAGTACCTGGCCTTTATGGAGATTTCCTTATGTATGAGGAAACAGTTGTTACAGGAACCAAGTTTCTTGAGACAGGAAGGAAGGACTTTTCAAATAAGACTTCAATAGAGGGGCGCCTGGGTGGCTCAGTTGGTTGGCAGACTGCCTTCAGCTCAGGTCACGATCCTGGAGTCATAGGACCGAGTCCCACATCAGGCTCCCAGCTCCACGGGGAGTCTGCTTCTCCCTCTGACCTTCTCGCCTCTCATGCTCTCTCTCACTGTCTCTCTCTCAAATAAACAAATAAAATCTTAAAAAAAAAAAAAAAAAGACTTCAATAGAAGTTACAGATAAATGGCGGGAAAATGTTTTCTTCCTCAGAACTCTGATCTGCTCTCCTCTGTTTCCATCCGTTGCATTCTGCCTGGCCCATTAAGTATCCGCCTGATACTTTTATTTGTACCATCCCTAGCCTCCTTGATTTTTATTTTCTTTTGTCCCTGACCTCCTTTTGATCACCTCCTTTAGTCTGCAGCTCAAAGCCCAATTCTGTTTTCTCCCTGAGCCCAATCTGTATCCTTAGTATCCTGTGTCTCTTCCTCTGCCTTTTATTCCCTAAGTCCCCTTCACCATTAAGCAGCACATTTTTGAGGCCTTATACTGATTAAAAACTGAGGACATCTGGTTATATGCCCCCAAAGATTTGAAAAAAAAGGTGTTCAAACAAAGGTTGTATGCAAATATTTGTACAACATTGCTGATAAGAGCCAAAAAAGTGGAAACAACCCAAATGTCCATCAACTGAAGAATGAATAAATAAAATGTGGACTATATAGTCAAATCTCATTACTCAAGGTAATTATGTTGTGTAAAGTCACCATGAACATTGAATTAGTGAATATTGAACTACTGCTCCTAGAGGAAATACAGGGTTAGTTTTCTATGAGTCTCTGGTTACAACATTTTCATCAACTATTTAATGCATAACCTTGTCTCAAATGTGTTTCTGTTTAAAGACTGTTTGATAGAGATGCTTGGGTGGCTTAGTCAGTTAAGCATCTGCCTTCAGCTCAGATCATGATCCCAGGGTCCTGGGATCGAGTCCCCTATCCGGCTTCTTGCTCGGCAAGGAGACTGCTTTTCTCCCTCTTCTTGCCACTCCCCCTGCTTGTGTTTTCGTTCTCTCTCTCTGACAAATAAATAAAATTTAAAAAAAAAAATTTTTAAAGAAAACATCTTGTTACATGAAAGAAGGGACAGAATTGTAGGATTCCATTTATATGAAATATCCAGAATAAGTAAATCCATAAAGACAGAAATCAGATTAGTGGTTGCCTTGGGCTGGGGAAGGAATGAGAAATGTAAGTTAAGTGCTTAGTGGGTACAAGGTTTCCTTTAGGAGTGATGAAAATGTTCTGAAACTAAGTAGGTGGTGATGCTTGCACAACACTGAGAATGTACTAAATGTCACTGAACTGTACAGGTTAAAATACTAGATTTTATGTTATGTTTATTTTACCACAATTTTAAAAATTAGAAAATCTTAGATTCTCAAGGAAATAAAAATAAGCCTTCTCATTTAGAAGGCTATGTTGGGTAGACTTCTCTAAACAAGAGAAAATACTATGATTTGCATGTTTTCTATGCCAAATAATACTATGCCAGCATCCTCAAATATATATTCATTGTTTGCATGCTCTAATTTAGATAGAAATTATAAGATCATGAAAGTAATGCTTTTCAGAAAACAAAACTGTGAGGGCATAGCTTCATAGTGAACTCAGTTTTTTCTTGGTATGTCCAAAGCAACCTGTACAAGTATTGAGCTCTTCATGGATCTAATGATGAAGTCTAGAATCTGCTGGATTGGCTGGACAAACAAGGTTCCCAACATATCTCCAAATAGGTTTCTTCCCTTCAATGGGTCAATTGAAGGTCAAGGCCATCAGGAAGAAATGGACAGCAATTATTCCAAGTCTTGTTTAGTTGGACCCCTATAATGTAGAGATTGAATAAGCTGCTATTGTAGTTGACTCCTTTCTATTGGAATCTGAAGAGTAAAACCCAGGCTTTCAACTGGAAAAAATGGTTATCCCACCTCCTCACAGAGATGGGCTGAGGGAATACCCACAGATAAAGCTGCTCTATTTGAGCATGGGAACCTTGAATCTGAAGGTTTTACATCACACCAGAGCACAATGACAATTGTCTAAGTACAATTGAACAAGCGTTGGCTTAAGGCATTGCATTATAGATGTGTAGTGAGAATGAGGATTTCCTGTTCCTGCTAGTGCTTGGAGATTATGTTAGTTTGGGAAACAGGTGCCAAGCTGGAATTAAATATATGAAGATTTTATCAGGAAGGACCATCTGTGAAAGAAAATGAGGAGGAAGCCTGGCAAGGCTAGGGGAGTTATAAGTTCATGAAACAAGTCTGACCCCAGGAGGAGAGAGGGAAGAAGAGATGGGTGAAAGTGTCTCAGATTGCCATAGTGTAAGAAAGGTTCAGGAGTCCCTAAGCCAAAGTAGTCATCAGAAGTTTCCTGTGTCTCCTAGAAGTGGGCCTGCCTTTACTACCCCTGCTGCACTCTGTCATTGACTGGGAGCAGCCCATGGGAAGCATGGCCTTGGAATAAATGTGATGATGGATTTCAGAGGATGAGAACTCTCCATCAGTTATACCCCTGGTAGTTGAGGGTCTGGTAGGCATTCTCATGGCAGCCACACAGGTGGGACAGCACATGCCAGCAGAAGGAAGAGGATCCTAACTGCCCTCCTGGTCCCTCTGAGGACAATCTCAAGGCTGGGCCTGGGTGAGGACAGAATTAAAAGTCCTAACTAGTTCTGCAGTAGGCCTCACCTCTTTCACTCCCTTCTCTGTACAATATTTTATGCATTTATTAACTGATTAACCCTGCTGTTAATTAGTTCCTCAAGAGCAATAACATTTTAGCCTTTCTTTCCCCCTCTCTCCAGTTCTCTAGTCCTCTTTCCCCCACTTTTTTCTACTTCTTACACAACTCTCTCTCATTTCACACTTTTACCTTAGATGTACCCACATTACCCCAGGTAATAAGAGGTTGCTGACTCTTGTTATTTACAGTGTTAACTCGGTCCAAAGGTGAGTGTGATTAATAACCTCAGGCGCCATTTTTGACCAGATCCCAGACTTTTTTTTTTTTTTTTTCCAGATCCCAGACTTTGATGTGGGTTGATAAAGGGCAGGTTGAAACATGGTCTCCAGGAACTATAGGCTCCCATCACTTATGTTCTCCATCTTACTTTCTCTTTTATTCTCTTATTTCTCTTTTATTTATTTCTCTTTTTACCCCATGTCCCCTCCATCCTTACCTCTATACACACTCAGCCTTGGGCACTTACATTCCTATAATTTCCCTGCTGCATTGTGATTTTGCTGCCTCTGTTGCTTCTCGCATGGAACCAGACCTGGCATTCAAGGGGCCAGGAGGGAAAAACCCAGAAGCTACCTCTCCTGGTATACTTGGTCCTAGCACTTACAGCTCCCCACACTAGATCCCAGGATCCCACCTTCCCTAGGTCCTAACTATGCATGGTCCATGTAAATTCTCCATGTTGGGCAGGCATTGGGTTGGGAGAAAGAAGGAAAGGGGCCATGTGACATGTTGAGTGTGCTGGGTATCTGCAGCAGACCTGAGAGTGAAGATTGATAATATAAAAGCCTGAAAGAATTTCTATGGCTCAAGATTCATAAAATTGCATCAAGTTTGGGCTTTTGAAAAACTACATTCCTGTGGGTGGTAACACGTTACCACCTGTGTGGGTGTGCTCCTGCTCTATGAACATACTCACTTAGCACCATTACAGATTATTCTCAGTGACTGAGTATCAGAGCAATGGGAACCTTAGAGTATCAGAACTTTAGTACCCATTCGTTATTTTTATCAATGATACCTAACAGTTATATTCATGTCATTAATTAGTTTACTTCATTGAATCTCATGGTAATCCTAAGCAGTAGGCACCATTAGTACTCCCTCCTTACAGTTGAGGGAAGATAAAAATTTCCCTGAATTCACACAGCTGGTAAGTAGTAGACCAGGATTCAAACTAGGGGCTCCATGTACTGTCGTGCAGGCTGTGCACTAGATAAACTCCTGGGATAGTTATTCACAGAGACTATGATGGATTCAGTGGAGTTGTACAGCACAGAATCCTGATGAACCCAGAGTGCTTAAGCACACCACTGGGCCTCTGAATTAAATGTATGTAACAAGAATGTACGTACTTTAAAGAATGTATTCTTTAACTTAAAAATTAAACATCGAGAAAGACTCAGATTGCTTAGGTTGCATTTATTTTTTTTAATTTTTCTTATTTTGTATTTATTTTTATTACTTATTAACTGTGGATTATGTATATATATATATTTTTTAATTTCTTTTCAGCGTAACAGAATTCATACATAGTTTTACACCACACCCAGTGCTCCATGCAATGCGTGCCCTCCACAATACCCACCACCAGGCTCCCCCAACCTCCCACCCCCCGCCCCTTCAAAACCACTTAGGTTGCATTTAAATGGATATTCATTGTTGTGTTTTGTTTAGACTTTTACTACTTTGTGCTATACAGGCTTCAGTTACTGTTTGTTTCCTGCCAGATTTCATAGTTTTATCTTCTGGAGTTCCAAAGGGAAGACATAGAGTTCAAGAAGCCAGTATCAAATCTTTCCCCCTAATATTTTTTCTGGATGTGGCTTGGGACACTGTTACACTACTTCATACCAGAAAAGAACAAATATGTTGCCAGCTTATGTACCCTGGAGAGGTTTACCTAACAACTGCCAAGTTTTGAATTTTTTAGATCATTGGGATCTGCCTGAAATGATGCCAGCAGCAGTTTCAAATGTCTGTTCTTTCCCTCCTGGAAAGGAGAGTTAATAGAGAGCAATTAGTGCCCTTAAAATTACACCAGCACTAATTTATGAGTGATACACCGAAATCAGCTTTAGATCTAACTCCGGCCTATTAGAATCTTCCACAACATGAGTAAAGATAGAAGCCTCAGAATAAGACAGGAGTGTACAGAAAGGAGGAGGTAGGAATGGAAGAAAGAGCCCAAACCCCTCAATTTTCCTGGAAAGATTGTGGGGATCATAAGGTGTGTGACAAATCTACCATTCCATCCCCACCACATCTGTGGATTGTCAGCAGGGGAGGGAAACACAGATACTGGTCTTGATCCTGAGTCCTGCCAATGAATGTATATTTACATTACACATAAAAAGTGTTAATTTCACAGATTTTTAAATCAATGTCCTAAAGGTGCACATCTGGATTATATTCTGGTATAGACAGCTGTTCTCCTGGGGTGGCAATAGAAGACTTTGAATGGTTTTGAAGTCGTGCTAAAGTCAAATCCAGAAAAACCCGAACAATTTGAGCTAAAGCTTTTCTGTTGGCTCTTTTACAAAAGAACTGGCTTCTTTTGGTGGAGACATTATTTTTGTGTTAAAACTTTTTAATTTTTTTTTTTTTTTCATTTTCTTAGGAACATTGTAAGTGGAATTTTGAGGCTGGAGAATGGTAGGAGAGGGGATGCAGGAGCCACTACCCCGGAGTTCTAGGGAGAAAGGACCAGAGACAGCCAGCAACTCCCTGCAGAAGTTAGGGGTTGGGGAGAGAGATTCTAGGAAAAGAGATGCCCATCTGATGTCTCAATTTGTGTCCTGTTCTACCCCATAATGGCCACCTATCTGTGCTTCTCTTTTCACCAAAACACTTTTAAAAGCTTTCATTAATCATCTCAATTTATTTGCTGACTTGGGTGAGCACTCACTGTTTTAGGGAGAATCTGGGCTTTAAAACAAATAGAACCAGAGAGAGGGTCCAGCATCCTGGAAAAGCAGTAATGAGGTAGAGAAAAGAGGGGATTAGGACAGAGTCCAGAGAGTGTGAACACTGTCCTCAGAGGCCCAAGAAACATGCAAAAGCACTGGGATTTCTAGCTGTGCAGCAGGAGGCTTGAGTTACTTTGCTTGAATATTAAAGTAGGGAAGCTTGGAAAACTTGAAGACCTCTTGATTTCATTAGTGGGAACCTAAAGGGGGTAGTGAAAAATAGCTGAAGCTCTTCTTCCTGGGTTAGAAAGGGACCTTGTCCTTATGCATTTCCCCTCTACCTCCTCGTTCTCCCCCCTACCCTGCAAAAGACATCCAAGGAGGAAAAATAGGTTTAATATAGCTCTGGAAAAAATATGAAAGAGAGGGGGGCCCCTGAGTGGATCAGTGGGTTGAGCATAAGCCTTTGGCTCAGGTCATGATCTCAGAGTCGTGGGATCAAGCCCCGCATTGGGCTCTCTGCTCAGCAGGGAGCCTGCTTCCCCCCTCTCTCTCTGCCTGCCTCTCTGCCTACTTGTGTTCTCTCTTTCTGTCAAATAAATAAATAAAATGTTTTAAAAAATGTGAAAGAGAGGAAGAGAAAGAGAAAGCAAGGAAAACACCAAAAAGTTTCTGAACTGCTTCTGGATGTACAAAATCTGCCTGCCCCTTGAAAAGTGGTCAATTATTATTGTTAAAATGTTAAAAAATCATAACTTCAGGATTCCATCTACTGAGCCAGAAGTCACTGGATTATTTGCCAGGCTTTTCCAATCACTTTGTATGCAATATGAAGTGTTTGCCTCTCCCTAAGACCTCTGCCAGCTTTGTCCTGCCCTAGAGGGCAAGTCAATTGCCAGCCTTACCCTTTGTGAATAAATGGGTGTGTGAATGTTATTGACCAAATTCTGAGATAAAACAATGGCAGTGAGAGACCACTCCCCCAAAACCAGAAGGGTAAGTTTGCTCAGGAGCCCACACATTTTAACATCCCTATTGAGGTGTAATTAACATACAATAAGCTGCATTTATTTAAAGTATACATTGTTAAGTTTTAACAAATGGAGCCCCCCCCCCCCATCATCTCTATAATCAAGATAGGGGCCCATCCTACTACTAAACATGTATGGATGCTTTCTGGAGATGTTTCTTTTTGAATCAAGTACCTCATCAAAGGAAATAAACTTACTAAAATGTTTTAACAGAAAACATCTGTATTATGATTCAGCTCCCTTTTCTGCGGTTCTGTTGGGCTCTGTCAGTGGGAGATCTGACAGGATTCCAATGTTGCTTTCCTTGATACTCCAGCAGAGAATGTCTGTGGAATGTGGAGAGTGTGGATATCTTTGTGTGGGGTAGGAGTCATGCTAGGCTTCCAACATGCTCAGTGTGGACTCTCACAAGGTTAAGCAGGTGAAAGCACTGGAATAGAAACAGGAGGAAGTGGAAAATGCCCAGCGCTGAGCCTCTAGGCTGTAGCAGGAACTTCAAAATGCCCAGGCGGCCAGGTGGTCACACTTGGGGAGAATCAGGCATCAGCACACAGGGCTAAACTATTTCCATTCTGAAAGGGGGAACACAAAACTAGTCCTGTGGGATCATGCAAGAAATGAATTCACTGAAATAGTGGGGAAGTTTGAAAAGGAATAAAGCATTTCTTTCAAACTAGAGTTTGAAACATATATAGGAAACCAATTCCATGTTTCCAGTCACACATCTTTGCTTTCAGAGCTTCTCTATTTCTGAAATACAGCAACTGGCCTTAGCAAAGAGAAATGAAAACACAGCAGGCACTGAAATCAGCCTTCTAAATCCTAACTCCTTCCTGCTGTACAGCTCAAAAACTCTATTTGAATTTGCACTTATTTGAGCTTTTGCATTTTAGAAGGGTATCTCCAGACAGAGGAAAGAAAGGCATTTCAATTGCAAGGAATAAAAGTGTTTGAAGTGTTCTATTACTCATTTGAATAGCATTAACATTCAGGAGGGATTTGTGTAAAGGTCCTTAGTATCTAAAATTATATCTTTGTTTTGGAACACAGAAGCTTCCGTGTAAATGTCCTACCCTGAATTTCTTAGAGTGACAATCACTATGGCAAGCCCATCACATGTTATGCAGATGTCTGCCCAAAACAAGTTGACTTTAAATTACAATTTTTAAAGATTTGGCTTGACACATAGGCAATAACACCACCAAACCATAAAATTTCCATTCATACCATTGGGTCCTTGGTAAAGGACCTACTTCCCTGTATAGAGGGGGCTCTACCCTTCGTATCACGCCAGACTTATGTAGAGAGTTGTCTGTGTGTACTTCCTCTGCATTCTCTCCTAAGCCCCTATCCTATATCTTTACATTCTATGTCTCCCAGCAGCATGCTACTAAATTGTTCTCACCAAATCATCATAACCTCCCAGTTGCCAAATAACAATAGTTTATCTGTAGTCTTCATCCTTCTTTAGCATTCAGCAGCATTTGTGCAGTTTACCACTGTTATGAGTTGAATTGTGTCCCCCTCCCAAAATGTATATGTTGAAATTTTAGCCCCCATTATCTTACCATGTGATCCTATTTGGAAGTGGGGCCATTGCAGATGTAATTAGTTTAAATGGGATCATACTGGAGTAGTGTGGGCCCCTAATTCAACATGACTGGTGGTGTTATAAAAAGGGGAAATTTGAAAACAGACATACAAAGAGGGAAGACTGTATGAATAGATACAGAGAGAATGCCCTGTGAGGCAGAGATTGGGGTGATCCATCTACAAGCCAAGGAATGCCAAAGATTGCCAACAAAGTACTGGAAGGTCTAAGAGAGGCGCATGGAACAGATTGTTCCTCACAACCCCAGATGGAACGAATACCACCAACACCATCTTGACTTCTAACCTCCAGAAGTGAGGCAATAAATTGTTGAAGCTACAATTTGTGGTACCAGTTTGTGTTGTAGCCCTAGGAAGCCAATACAACCACCAGTCCTTGAAATCTTCTTATTCCAGGGCACTCTCCTTGAGGTTCCTCCATCTCTCTGATCATTTATTTCTTCTCAATCTATTTCACTTCCTCCAACTCCTCCCTAAATGTTTGTGTTTCCTAGAATTCCATCTTCATCCTCCTCTCCATGGAGAGGCAGTATAGTAAAAACACAAGTTCTGGAGTCAGTTCTCCTTACTGGATGGACTTGGGTATATGGGTGATCGCCCCATGGGCAAACCGGTAGCTCCTACTTTAGAGAGTTGTCCAAAGCAGTAATTTGTTTCATATATATTAAGTGCTGAACATGTAAGCTCTCTATAAACATTTGCTATAACTATTATCTTTTCTCCTTCCACATCTCCTCTTTCAAAATCTCAGTTTCTATTTTTGTAGTGGATATATCTTATTCCTTTTGGCCACACTGCACATTTAACCTTCTTCTCACTGTAAACAATCCTGCCTCCTACTATATAGGCCTTATTGAGAGTCACAGTCCTAGCTCTCTTGCACCTGGGGCATGGGAATTTTAATTATACCAACACCTGACTGAGTTGAGCGCCAGTAAAGAAAGAAGGAGCCTCTCATGGATCCCTCCTGGTAAAGATGGACACAGATCTCCAGGATCCAGAGGCAGCTGGGGCAGAGGCTGGTGAAAGTGTCTAATGGCACATGTTGGCAGTGTTGGTGGTACCAGATGCAGAGGCAAGGCCCGGCCCTGCAATGTGATTTGGAGATTATTTCTCATCATAAGTCTCTAAGCGTGGTAGCTCATCTTCCTGGAAAATCTGTGAGCTACCTACTATCTCTAATAAATTATTTTCCTGTTTAAACTAACCAGGGTTGGTTTCTGTTGTTTGTAACCAAGAACACTGATAGATACATTTTTGGTTGCAATGATCACATATATTGATGATTTCCAACCCTTAATCTTCAGCTTCTACTTCTCACTTCTCCAACTGTATATTCTAAAAGTGACCTTGAGACAAACATGTGCATACCCAAGTGTAATAATTTAATGATCTCAAATTTCTGGAAACCTTATTTTATCTTTTAATGGGATTACCAGGTGCTCAAATGACCTTCAGTACACCTTGGGTTAGGTATGGTGTGAGTGTTGATATAGGGGCAAATGCCCTACCAACTTCTCAGACTAGGAAGAAAATAAAGGTTTCTGTTGAAAATATTGGGGGGGGGGGAGACAAATGCATGAAGTCAACATCAGTTAAACAAATTAAAATATTCTAGGGGCATCTGGCTGGCTCAATCAGTAGAGCATGTGACTCTTGATCTTGGGGTTGTGAATTTGAGCCCCACATTGGGAACAGAGTCCACTTAAAAAAAGAGAGTATACTGCAATTAATGTTACATTGTATGTTAAGTAACTGGAACTTAAATAAAAGCTAAAAAGGAAAGGAAGGAAAACTAAAAATGAAAAAACCCCACCACATTCCAGTTCTAGTTGTTCCATAATAGTAGAAGAAATACAAAAATTTTTTTTTACCAGAATATAAGGTAAAAGCCCATCATTACAACATTCAATTAATCTGTAATCCCCCTCCAACTTTTTTAGTCTCACATCAACCAATTTAGAAATTTGAATCACTCTGGATTCTAACCAAGTCTTATAAATCCCACCTTCAAAAATCTTAAAACCACCCACATTTACCCCTTAATCTTTTCTCCATTTCTTTTGGTTTTTCTGTTGGTTTAATCATCTCTCATTTGTAATATGCAGTTGCCACTTTATGGGAGATTGTATTTGTATTTCTTTTTATTGCCTATCCCTCAATCTCCACCAGTCTGGGAGCCAACCTATACCAGTGTTCACTACTGCTCTTTTCTCTTACTTTCCCTTCCAGGGATCTATATCTAGTCTTAAGATAGGGAAGGAGAACGTTCTGTAATTTGAGTACATTGTGTAATTTGTTTTATAAGGTAATGTAGTTTCCAAATATTTGTTTCAAGTCTGGACCAGAGTTTATGAAGAACTTGGCATAGTTTTCTCTAATTCCTTTATAATAAGCACCACCCCCACCCCCCACAATAGTAATCCCATGCATAGCTACCAAAGTTGGGTGAGGAAAGGAGACAGAGCACAGGGAACATATCATTTAATTGTTAAAAATATTATCTCACCGGGGCACCTGGGTGGCTCAGTGGGTTAAGCCTCTGCCTTCGGCTCAGGTCATGATCTCAGGGTCCTGGGATCAAGCCCCGCATTGGGCTCTCTGCTCAGCAGGGAGCCTGCTTCCTCCTCTCTCTCTGCCTGCTTCTCTGTGATTTCCGTCTGTCAAATAAATAAATAAAATGTTTAAAAAAAATATTATCTCACCACATATAAGATGCTCTCCAGAATATCTCATCTGCAGAAATTATATGTGTGAAAGAATCCCAGGAAAGCAGCCAACAGATTGTTGAGAAAATGACCAAATGGAAGCACGTATGACATGGAGTAGTCAGTGGAGTGTTCACCTTAGGAGAAATAGAGGCCAGTGAGCCTTTTGCCTCTCAACAACAGCATCTGCAGGGGAAAGTTTTAGAGACATTTGGAGGAGGGAAGATAGCACTGTTTTTGGACTTATGAAGGGAGCTAACATGTATTGGGATCTACTGTTAAGATTCAATTCTCCATGAATATTTTCACATTTCTACTCTACCTGGGCCTTCCAAACAAAGAGCACCACCAAACTTCGTTAAAGGATGATTTAATGGGAACGTACCTAGTGAATTAGAGAGAGAGTATTGCCCTGGAGAGATTTAGAGATTTATTTTCACTGGAGCCCTTTGCTCCTCCCTCCTTGAAACATTGTCTTACATTCCAGAGTAAAGAAAAGGTAAGTATCTGTTCGTCTCTTGATAAGAGAACGGGCAGATATGCCAGAAGCCTTACATAAGATTCAAGTGTAATAATTTGGAGGTTCTTCTGTGGAGCAACCCTGTTGCACATGCATTGTAGCATCAGGCTCATGTTGAACCCGTGGGGCTTGGGGAACCAGTGCCAAAGTGCTCTGTGAATAATAAAGCCGTCAGTTCTCTGAATCCAGAGATCTCATGTTTCTTGTCAGAATATGAATGAATACACACGTGTGTATGCATATGCACATGCACACACACACACACACACACACACACACCATGTGGCAAAACTAACACTATCTAATTAAATCATCAAAAAAATTAAGTGGTATGAAGTATTCTTATCACTTCACAGATGGGAAAACTAAAGTTCAGTGAAGTAACTTTTTTCCTCAGCTCAGTATGATAGGTGACAGAGCTGGGTTTCAAATACAGCTGTTCAACACTAAAGTATGTACTCTTTGTGTTCTAATACTTCCTACTCTGCTATTGACTTGTGCCACAGAGGACAAGTCATTTTTCATTTTCTTCACATTTAATTTGAATGAATTAGATTATATGACCACTAAGCTCCATGACAATTCCATCATTTTAAGATTCTGTACTTCCCCTCTTGCCTTGTTTCCAAGTTCTCCTTAAAGGTACCCTCCTCTCTCGCCTACTGTTCTATTATGAATCCCTATGAACAACACACACACCCTTATCTTTAAATCTTAGTCTAGGTGTTTTTTTCCACTTGGAAATTCTCCTTACCACCTTCTATTTGTCAACAAGGTACCTAAAATCATTAACAGAATCTTGGTGATACCTCTCCCACAGCACCCATTGTTTGCAATATTCATTTGCCCCATACTGTATTTGGCCTCTATTACTTCACCTACCCTTTTGTTTGTTTCACAGATACTTCAAAATAAAACAGTAGTGTGTAGCTATTCACTTTCATGGCATCTTGCATCTAGGTTCACAACAGGAAGTTATAACAGAAAACATCTGTGTTAAAGATGATTCAAGCAATACATGTCATAAATGATAACAGAATTAACCTTTTCTCTTGTTAAACATCAATAAATTATAGCCAGTAAGTATGTTCATTTTGTCACTATTCCAATAAGTATGTATTAAATGCTACTGTTTGCCATGCATTGCTCTTGGTGCTAGGAAATAGTCATGAACAAACAGATGTTCTAAAAAGTTTACAGTCCCTTTCAAGGGGTAGGGATGGTAGACATTAACTGAACACTTACAGTGGTAGGCAGGTTTCTAAGATGACCCCAACAATCCCTATCTTCTAGTACCCAGGTCCTTGTGCAATCCCCTCCTCTTGTGGGTGGACTGAATTCACCAAATTACTTTCTGTGCTATGAATAGGATACAGCTAAAGTGATGGGATAGCATGTTTAGATTACAAAAGACTGTGAATTCTGTCTTGCTCTCTTCTTACTGGCTCTCTCTTATCCTCTCCACTTCTACCATGTTGGGAGATTCCCTATGGAAAGGCCCATGTGGCAAGGAGCCAACTGCTTATAAAGAATTAAGGCCTCAATTCAACAGTCTGTGAGAAAGTGAATCCTGCCAACAACCAGTTGAATAAACTTAGAAGTAAATCTTCCTTAGTTGAGTCTTCAAATAAGATGACATCCCCAGCTGACACCTTAATTACAGTCTTGTGAGAGACCCTGAAGCAGAAGACTCAGCGAATCTGTGCCCAAAGAACCCACAGAAGCTGACCCATGGAAACTGAGATAAGGTGTGTTGTTTTAAGCCACTTAGTTTTGAGGAGAGTTGTTACACACATTCATATAAATGAATATGTAACTATAAATGGTAAGTGCTATGAATTAAAAGAATGGAATGAGAGGTTGTAATATTGTTTCCTAATTTGATTTTAGATTTAGATTTCCCCCACTAAATGGAATTTAATTTTATCAAATGAATATAGGTAAATGGTCCTTTTTAGGGTTGTTAAAGAAAATATTTGCAATGATAATTTGTAGTTGAATATATTCTTTTTTTTTTATAAACAATTTTTTATCCCCAGGGGTACATGTCTGTGAATCGCCAGGTTTACACACTTCACAGCATTAACCATAGCACATACCCTCCCCAATGTCCATTACCCTACCCACCTTTCCTGACCCCCTCCCCCCAGCAACCCTCAGTTTGTTTTGTGAGATTAAGAGTCACTTATGGTTTGTCTCCCTCCCTATCCCATCTTGTTTCTTTTCTTCTTTTTCTGCCCCCCTAGTCCCCCATGTTGCATCTCCACTTCCTCATATCAGGGATATCATATGATAGTTGTCTTTCTCTGATTGACTTATTTCACTAAGCATGATACCCTCTAGTTCCATCCACGTC
>PISX010029371.1:0-20147 GCA_004024625.1 Mellivora capensis
GGGATGCCTGCAGAGCACTTCTGTTTTTGAAAATGTTCCTCTTCCTTTAAGAGCCAATTCACATGCTGCTTCCTCCGTGAAGCCTTCCCAGAGCCTTGGTGCTCACGCTCCCTCCTCTACATTCCCAGCACACTTGATGTGAGGGCTTATCTCCCCTACTTTATATGGCATCTGTGTTTATTTCTGGGTTCCCCCATAAAACTAAGCCCCTTAAGGTGCTCTGGCAGTCTAGCTCACCTTGCTCATCTCTGTGTTCCCCACAAAGCCTGGCACAGGGCCTCATAGAGAGAGCTCCAAAATCTTCACATAGAATTGAATTGCTTTGGGGGAGGAGGACCGGGTCCCCCACATTGCCGCATTTAGTTCCCCACACTCTTCAATTGGGCTCAAGCCTGGCCTCCTGAACAGACCATCAGATATATTTCTAGAGAAGTTCCACACTTCCCCCCTTTAGTACTGTTCTCTAGAAAAAAATTAAAAATCATTACCTTCTGTAGGAGGTATGAGCCTCCTTTGCTTTCTATTCACAGATGAACTATATGTTGAAGCTAGAAAATATTTAGAGAAAAGTAAAAGAAATCAATTTTAGGTGCCTAAAAGTATTAACCACTATGTATCCACAAATCTTACAGACACCGTGATAGAAAATCAGTTAACTGTAACTGAATTCCATGAAAAGCTTTGCAAAACAGAAATTAGAAGTTATTCCATCATTAAGTGGAAAAACATGTTAACACTTAAAAGTTACATTATAACTTCTTAATCAATGATTTCCTGCTTATGGGACACTATGCTGCACACTTGATCACCATTTTGTCTAAGATAACCCTGCTTCCACCTCTTTCCTGGCCACTAGTTTGGCCCATCATGGATACCTCACATGAGCTGGGTTGAGTAGTGCTTTCTCCAGATGCTACCCCCAGGATTAAAGTTATTTAATCCAGTGGTGTACCTCACCCAGCTTCACAAATGAGATTGCTTTCAGGAAAATTTGGAACCATATTGAGAAGAATAGTTCATTCCTTTTTACCCCATTTTTCCTACTGTGACTGCTAATTTTATGTGTCAACCTGGCTTGGACATGGTTCCCAGGTATTCAGTTAAACAATATTCTAGATGTTTCTGTGAAGGTAATTTTTTAGGTAAGATTAACATTTAAATGAGTAGACTTTCACTAAAGTAAATTGCCCTTCGTATGTGAGTGGGCCTTGTCCATTCAGTCAAAGGCCTCTAGTGAAAAAAGAGTGACCTCCTGGGAGAGTGAGTTCTATAGCATATTGCCTCAGACTCAAACTTCTGTGCTCTCTGGGTCTCTAGCTCTGGCCCACCCTGAAGATTCTGGACTTGCCAAGGCTCTGGAATCATGTGAGCCAATTCTTTAAAATAAATATCGCTCTCTCTCCCCCTCAATTCTACCTCCCCCCTCCTTCTTCTCTCTCTCTCCTTCTCCTTCTACTATTCTGTTTCTCTGAGAAACTGATTAATATGCCCATCTTGGGAAGAATGAACAAGAAGCAGAAAGATAGATAATGATACTCTTCACCTCACTCATTTCTAATTCCATAGTTCCTGAGATCCACATGCATTCCTTCACTTAGGTTCTACAAAGTTTCTGACAAAGTACTCCTAATGTGCTTCAAATCCGGGTTCTGAAAAATTATTTATTGAAGTGATTTTATAAAAACCTTTCTTTTGAAACTATGATATATCCTTTGGAATATTCTGTGTGTGCTTAGAAGATAGTGTTCTGCTGTGTTTGGAAGGCATGTTCTGTACATGTCTGTCAGGCCATTTGGTCTACAGTGTTGTTCAAGTGCAGTGTTTCCTTTCTGATTTAATGTCAGAATGATCTGTTCATTTTTCAGTGTGGGGTATTACAGTTCCCTACAACCGTTGTATTGTTGCCCATTTCTCCTTCAGTTCTGTTCCTATCTGCTCTACATATTTAGGTGCTCCGATGTTGGATGCATAAATATTAACAAGTTTTACATCATCTTGATGAATTGACTCCTTCACCATTAGTGACCTTCTTTGCCATTAGTTACTTTTTTAAAAACTTAAAGTCTATTTTCTGTAATTTAAGAATAGCTATTCTTACTTTTTTTTTGTTTCATTAGCAAACCAAAAATTAGCATGGAACACTTTTCTCCACCCCTTCACTTTCAGCCTATTGTATCCATAGAGCTAAAGTCAGTCTCTTACAGGTAGCATATTGTTGAATCTTGATTTTGTATCCATTTGGTTACTATATACCATATGATTGGGGAATTTATTCTATTTATATTAGGAAAACTGATAGGTAAGTACATACCATTGTCATTTTGTTCATTTTTTTCTGACTATTTTGAAGTTCCTTTGTTCCTTTCTTCCTCTCTTTCTGTTCCTTTGCGATTTGCTGGTTTTTCATAGTGGTATGCTTCAATTCCTTTTTCTATATCTTTAGTGTGTCTACCAGATATTTTTTTATTTGTGGTTACTAAAGCTTATAGGAAACACCTTATAGTTATTTTAAGCTGCTTACAACTTAATTTCATTACATGCAATATTCAATGCTTTTACTTCTCTCCCCTTTTTATTTTATTGATATACCAATTTGCATTCACTAACATTCAATAACTATAAATAATTATAACTATAATTATTTTTTATACTTTTCTTTTTGACATTTGTTTCAGAGTTAAAAGTGCTTTACACAACACTGTTACAGTATTAGACTATTCTGAATTCAACTATGTATTTGCCTTTAACAGTGTGTTTTATTTTTCATATATCTTCATTAGCATTCTGTCATTAAACTTGAAGAGCTCCCTTTAGGATTTCTTCTTTTCTTAAGATTTTATTTATTTTTTTGAGAGAGAGCACAAACAAGAGGAGCAGCAGGCAGAGGGAGAGGGAGAAGCAGACTCTCCACTGAGCTGAGACCCCAACGTCAGGTTGATCCCAGGAACCTGGGACACTTAACCAACTGAGCCATCTAGGTGCCCTCCCTTTATAATTTCTTGTAAGCAGGTCTAGTACTGACAAATTTTGTCAGCTTTTATTTTGTCAAAGAAAGTTATTATCTCATCTTTATTTTTGGTTTGTCAAGTAAAGTATTCTTCCATGCCAGGCTTTTTCTTTCAGCTCTCTGAATATATCATCCCATTCCTCTAGTCTGTAAGATCTATGCTGAGAAATCTTCTAGTTTTATGGGGCTACTTTATATGTGATGAGTCACCTATCCCCTCCTGCTTTAAAAGTCTCTCTTTTCCATTTGATTATAATGTATCTCAGTAAAGATTCCTTTATGGTCAGTCAAATACTTGGGCTTCTGGATTTTGATGTTAATTCTCCATACCCATTGCCCCCAAAGTTTTATGAAGTTGTCTCTCATTATTACTTTAAATTAGATGACTGCTCCATTCTCTTTTATGTCCATTTGGGGCTCCCATAATGCTCACATTATTTTGCTTATTGGTGTTTCATAAGACCCATAGACTTTCACTACTCATTATTTTATTCTTGCTTTTCTATCTCTGACTAGATGATTTCAAATTATGTCTTTACATTCACTGATTCTTTCTTCTGCTTCATGAATTTGCTGTTGAAGCTCTATATTGAATTTTTCAATGAAGTCATTGCATTATTCAGATCCAGAATTTGTGTTTGTTTCTTTTCATGACTTCTATCATTTTCTTGAAACTTTGTTTTGTTCATGTACTGTTTTCCAGATTTTGTTTTGTTGTCTATCTGTGTTTTCTTACAGCCCACTGAGCTTCCTTACCTAGACTGTTTTTGATTTCTTTGTCAGACATGCAGATATCCATTTCTTTATTATCAGCCACTGGAGTTTTAATTTTTTTCCTTTGGTGATGTCACCTTTCTTTAATATTTTGGAATTTTGCATTGCTAGGGTCTTCACATTTGTGGAAGCTGTCACTTCCTTCCATCTTTACTGATTGGTTTCAGAAAAAAAAAGGTCATCACCTGTCAGCCCAGCTAGTGATTCTGGTAGGTCTCTAAGACCTTTCCTAAAGATGCATTTCTTCTCCATTCCCTCTGGCTCCATTCCCTTCTACCCTCTCAGGGTAGAAGACTTAAGATTGTGTGTCTCCCTTTAAATCCACAAAAACAGTGCCATCTCCCTATTCAGAAGAATAAAGTGAGTACTCTTTTCCATGCACACTAAGGAGGTATACACCATCTGTGGTATAGTGGTGCTGGCCATAGAGAGAGTGATATGATTCTGTAGTACAAGACAAGGTGACAGCACTTAACAGTCACAGGAAAGTAAATAACCATAAACACTAGCAAGGCCAGAATGACAATGAAGAGGCTCTGACCTAAAGGATTTGTGAAAAAAGTTAAGTAAACCTTAACCTGGGATAAGATGAAAGGGCAGCCAAAGAGGGTATGGTTTGCCTTATATAACTAAATCAAGTGTAAACAAGCCTCTTAGTTTTGCTTCCTACAACAAAACCACCATAGAGTGGCTTAGATAACAAACTTTTTTTTTTTCCTTACAGTTCTAGAGGCTGAGCAGTATAAGATCAAAGCACCAGCAAATATGGTGTCTGGTGAAAGCCCACTTCCTGGCTTGTGGACAGCTGCCTTTTTACTGTATTCTTACATGGCAGGGCCAGAGGGAGAGAGAAAGACAAAAAGCAAGCTCTCTTGGGTCTCCTTTTGTAAGGGTACTGATCAAAAGCACCACCCTCATGACAAAATTCCCTCACAAATCTTCCATCTCCAAATACTATCACATTGGAGATTACATTCCAACATATGAATTTTGGAGGACATATTCAGTCCATAGCAGTGAGTAAAGACTCAGGTTAGCTATCATAATGGAAAATGATGATCACCAGGTTTCTATAACCCAGTTCTCAGACACAAAGTCATATAATTATGAGATCATATTCCAAAATTACAAAGCACAGGGGGGAAAATGCAACCACAAAATAAGTTAATGTACTTTTTATTGGCTGCCCTCTCCTTCCTAAACAGGAGAATAAGATTCAGAACTTCAAAGTTTAGAATTATTAAATGCAGGGTATAAAATAAATGTATGGAGAGTGTTTAAAGAAATAAAAGCAGAATAAAAAAAAAGAAGGGGGGGCACCTGGGTGGCTCAGTGGGTTAAGCCACTGCCTTCAGCTCAGGTCATGATCTCAGGGTCCTGGGATCGAGTCCCACATCGGGCTCTCTGCTCAGCAGGGAGCCTGCTTCCCTCTCTCTCTGCCTGCCTCTCTGTCTACTGTGATCTCTCTCTGTCAAATAAATAAATAAAATTTAAAAAAAAAGAAGAAGAAGAAATATATGCTCTCCTCACATACTCTCACCCCCCCAAAATTCTACCAATTACAAGAACACAGCAGAGGTCTTATGTTACTCATTGATTCTCTACTTACCCAAACTGAAAAATGAGAGAGAACAACACAAATATACATGAAAAGAAAAAGGCAATAGAATTTCACAAAGTCCATTAGGACCTCTTCCTTCAATATAAGGTGGTTTCATCTCCATTAAAAATCTGTTGGCACTCAGTGGGTTAAGCCGCTGCCTTCGGCTCAGGTCATGATCTAAGGGTCCTGGGATCCAGCCCCGCATCAGGCTCTCTGCTCAGCAGGGAGCCTGCTTCCCTTCCTCTCTCTGCCTGCCTCTCTGCCTGGTTGTGATCTCTGTCAAATAAATAAATAAATAAAATCTTTAAAAAAAAATTTTAAAAAATCTGTTGTTTATTGTAGCCACCTTCATGAATTATCTGAGCTAGATCTTCTGGATAACTTGCTGCAGCTTCTACATCAGCACTTGCTGTTTTACCTGGCACTTTTATGGTTTGGAGATGGCTTTTTTACTTAAACCTCATGAACCAACCTCTTCTAGCTTCCCACTTTTATTTCTGCAGCTTCTTCATCTCTCTTAACCTCCACAGAATTGAAGAGAGTAAGGCCTTGCTCTAGATTAGGTTTTGGCTTAAGGGAATGTTGTAGCTGGTTTGTTACTCTATCCAGATCATTCAAGCTTTCTCCAAGTTAATAATAAAGCTCTTTCATTTTCTCATCATTAGTGTGCTCATTAGAGTAGCACTTTTAATTTCCTTCAAGAATTTTCCCTCACATTCACTACTTGACTACTTCTTGGCACAAAGGGATTAGATTTTGATCTGTCCCAGCTTTCAACATGCCTTCCTCACTAAGCTTAATCCCTTCGAACTTTTAATTTAAAATGAGAAATGTTATTCCTCCTTCTACATGAATATTTAGAGGTCATTGTGAGCTTAATGTTCAATATTGTTGTGTCTCATGAAAGAAAGAGGCTTGAGGAGAGGAAGAGAGACATGGGGAATGGCCAGTTGGTGATAGAGCTAGAACACACACACATATGTGTCATTTGAGTTCACCATCTTCTATGGGCATGGTTAGTGACACAACAAAAAATTAAAATAGTAACATCATAGATCATTGATCACAGATCACTACAACAAATTTAAAGTAATAACAAGTTTTCAAATAATGCTAGAATTACCAAAATGAGACACAGAGAGGCAAAGCATGCAAGTGCTGTTGGCAAAATGGTGCTGATGGTGTTACTCCATGCAGGGTTGCCACAAACTTTCAATTTCTAAAAACCACAGTATCTGCAAAGTGCAATGAAGTGAAACACAATAAAACAAGATATGCCCATAGACCTAATAAGAGTTTCAAAATACATGAGGCAAAGTTGACAAAATTAAATAAAAAACACTGTAACAAAAATGAAGAATGTCTTTGATGAGCTTATTAATAAATAGGCTATGGCTGAGGAAAAAAATCTCTAAGCTAGAGAACATATCAATATAATCCTCCAAAACGGAAAAGCAAAGAGAACACTAAAAAACAACAACAACAACAAAAAACAAATAACAAATAACAACCCCCCCCACACACACACACAAAGGATATCCAAGGACTATGGGATAACTATGAAAACATGTAAAACACGGGAGGAGCAAGATGGCGGAGGGGTAGGAGACCTAAATTTTATCTGGTCCCAGGAATTCAGCTAGGTGGTTTTTGAATACCCACAAACTCAACAGGAGATCAAAGAAAAGAATATCTGCAATTCTAGGAACAGAAAAGAAACCACTTTCTGGAAGGTAAGACATGCAGATTAGTGAATCAGAGGGGTTATACTGGAAGATAGACCATGGGGGAGGGGCCAACTCCTGGCAAGTGATAGAGCAGCAGAGCACAAAATCAGAACTTTTGGAAGTCTGTTCCACGGAGGGACATCACTCCAGTGAATAAGTGAGGGGTGGAATCCTTGGTGGGACACTGTGGTCTCAGGACCCTTGGAGTCACAGAAAGACCAGGGGTACCTAGTTGTGGCAGAGCTCCCAGGTTTCAGAGTGGAGAAATCGGCTGCAAGGACAGAGACAAGAAGTGGGCTCTCAGCTCAGGGTTTCCATAAACCATGATCCAAGTCACAGTCAGACCACTGATCTTTGAGCAGGGACTCCACAAGTGTCAGATCCAGGGATACTCTCTTTCCTCCACCAGGAGGAGTGGCACAGGAGTGTGCTGCAGGAATCTGCTGGGTTTGGAGACAACAAATGGGGTCATGTGCCAGATAGAAATGCTTGGTCACAAGCTGGGTGAGCTCAGAGTGTGGCCAGAGATCAGGGAGACAGGAGTGGTTGATTGCCTTTCTCTGAGGGTGCACTGAGGAGTGGGGCCCTGAGCTCTTGGCATCTCTGGGCCAGAGATTGGGAGGCCACCATTTTCATTTTTGTCTTCCAAAGCTGTAGGGATCTTTCAGAGAACAAAAGCTACTGAGAGCAAACCCGAGCAGATTCCTTAGCCTGGCCCCTGGCAAGGACAGTGCAATTCCACCTTGGGCAAAGATATTTGAGAATCACTACAACAGGCACATCCCCCAGAACATCAGAAAGAGCATCCAGCTGAAACCAAATTTACTGATCAATGCGAACTGCAAAACTCCAGCTCTAGGGAAATACAGTACATAGAATTCCTGGCTTTTTATCCCATGATTTTTTAGTCTTTCAAAATTAAATTTTAAAATTTTCTTTATTTTTTCTTTTTCTTTTTTTTGAATTTTTCCTCTTTCCTATTTTAAGAAACAACTTATCAATACTCTTTTTAAAAATCTTTTTTAATTTTCATTTTTACAGTCAAGTTATATCCCTCCATTTTATTTAACCTTATTTTTTATATATGGGTAAATTTTTCATTCTTTAAGATTTGGGGGATACAGGTTTTTCTAACAGACCAAAATATACCCTAAATCTAGTGTCTGGCTTTGTTCTAGATTCCTGCCTGATCACATTCTCCCCTTTAAAAAAAAAAAAAAATGTTTCTTTCTTTCTTCAACCAAAATCTTATCAATTCCTTTTTTAAAATATTTTTCAATTTTCATCCAGTCATATTCCATCCCTTCATTATATTTACCCTTATTGACATATGTATATGTATATATATATATTTTTTTCCTTTCCTTAAAATTTGGGAGGCAGTTTCTTCCATCCCAAAGCAACAGAATACACATTCTTCTTTAATGCATATGGAACATACTCCAGAATAGATCACATCCTGGGTCACAAATCAGGTCTTTACTGGTATCAAAAGATTGGCATAATTCCCTGCATATGTTCAGACCACAATGCTTTGAAACTAGGACTCAATCACAAGGGGAAAGTTGGAAAGAGGTAAAATACATGGAGGCTAAAGAGCATCCTACTACAGAATGAATGGGTCAACCAGGTAATTAAAGAATCAAAAAAATTCACAGAAACAAATGAAAATGAAAACACAACTGTTCAAAATCTTTGGGACAGAGCAAAGGCAGTCCTGAGAGGAATGTATATAGCAACACCAAGGGCAAATGATGGAGAATAAAGAAGATGAGAAAAAGAGAGATAAACAACTACTGGACTATGAAGGGAGAATTCAAGAGATAAATGATACCATAAGATGAAACTATATTAGAATCATTGGGATCCCAGAAGAAGAAGAAAGAGAGAGAAGGACAGAAGGTATATTGGAGCAAATTATACCAGAGAATTTCCCTAATTTGGGAAAGGGAACAAGCATCAAAATCTGGAGGCACAGAGAACTCCCCTCAAAATCAATAAAAATAGGTCAACCCCCCATCATCTAATAGTAAAACTTACAATCACAGAGACAAAGAGAAAATTCCCAAAGGGGCTTGGGACAAGAGGTCAGTAACCTACAATAATAGAAATATTAGATTGCAGAAGACCTATCCACAGAGACCTGGAAGGCCAGAAAGGACTGCATGATATATTCAGAGCACTAATATGAGAAAATAAGCAACCAAGAATATTATATCCAGCTAGACTGTCATTGAAAATAGAAGGAGAGATAAAAACCTTCTAGGACAAACAAAAACTAAAAGAATTTGCAAAAACCAAACAGCCCTACAGGAAATATTAAAAGGGGTCCTCTAAGCAAAAAAAAAGGACACTAAAGGTAACATAGACCAGAAAGGAACAGAGACAATATAAATAGCCACCTCACAGGCAATACACTGGCACTAAATTCATATCTTTCAGTAGATACCCTGAATGTAAATGGGCTAAATGCCCCCAATCAAAAGACACAGGGTACCAGAATGGATAAAAAAACAAAAACAAAAACAAAAACAAGACCCATCGATATACTGTCAGCAAGAGACTCATTTTAGACCCAAAGATATCTCCAGAGTTAAAATGAGGGGGTGGAAACCATGTACCATCCTAATGGACATCAAAAGAAAGCTGGGTGGCAATCCTTATATCAGACAAATTAGATTTTAAAAATCAAAGACTATAACAAGAGATGAAGGACACTATATAATACTAAAAGGGTCTGTCCAACAAGATCTAACAATTTTAAATATCTATGCCCCGAACATGGGAGCAGCCAATTATATAAGCCAATCAACAAAATCAAAGAAACAGATCAACAATAATACAATAATAGTACAGGACTTTAACACCCCACTCACTAAAATGGACAGATCATCTAAGCAGAAGATCAACAAGGAAATAAAGGCTTTGAATGACACACTGAGCAAGATGGACATCACAGATATATTCAGAACATTCCAACCCAAAGCAACAGAATACACATTCTTCCCTAGTACACATGGAACATTCTCCAGAATAGATTACATCCTTGGTCACCAATCAGGTCTCAGCTAGTACCAAAAGAAGGGATAATTCCCTGCATATGTTTAGACCACAGTGCTTTGAAACTAGAACTCAATCACAAGAGGAAAGTTGGAAAGAACTCATACATGGAGACTAAAGAGCATCCTACTAAAGAATGAATGCATCAACCAGGAAATTAAAGAAGAATTGAAAAAATTCGTGGAAACAAATGAAAATGAAAAAAAAAAAACAACTGTTCAAAATCTTCGGGATGCAACAAAGGTGGTCCTAAGAGGAAAGTATATAACAATACAAGCCTTTCAAAAGAAACAGAAAGGTCTGAAATATACAATTTAACCTGACAGGAACTGGAGAAAGGAACTGGAGAAAGAACAGCAAATAAAGCCTAAACCCAGTAGAAGAAGAGAAATAATAAAGATCAGAGAAGAAGTCAATGAAGAATCTATAAAGAACTTATCAAATTCAACACCCCAAGAACAAATAATCCAGTCAAGAAATGGGTAGAGGACATGAACAGACATTTCTGCAAAGAAGACATCCAAATGGCCAAGAGACACATGAAAAAGTGCTTGACAACACTCGACACCAGGGAAATACAAATCAAAACCACAGTGAGATACTACCTCGCACCAGCCAGAATGGTTAAAATTGACAAATCAGGAAACGACAGGTATTGGGAAGAATGCAGAGAAAGGGGAACACTCCTGCACTGTTGATGGGAATGCAAGTTGGTTTTCACTATGGAAAACAGTATGGAGGTTCCTCAAAAAGATGAAAATAGAGTTACCCTATGACCCAGGAATTGCACTACTGGGTTTACCCTAAAGATACAAATGTAGTGATCCGAAGGGGCATGTGCACCCCAATGTTTATAGTAGCAATGTTCACAACAGCCAAACTATGGAAAGAGCCTAGATGTCCATCAACAGATGAATGGATAAAGACCTATGTGAGATATATATATATATATATATATATATATATATCACCCATCAAAAAGAAATGAAATCTTGCCATTTGCAATGATGTGGATGGAACTAGAGGGTATTATGCAAAGAGAAATAAAGTCAATCAGAGAAAGACAATTATCATATGATCTCACTAATATGAGGAATTTGAGAAAAAAGACAGAGGATCATAGGGGTAGGGAGGGAAAAATGAAACAGGACAAAATCAGAGAGGGTGACAAACCTTAAGAGACTCTTGGTCTCAGAAAACCAACTGAGAATTGCTGGAGTAGAGGTGGGGGAGAGATGGGGCAGGGTCATGGACATTGGGGAGGGTATGTGCTATGGGGAGTGCTGTGAATCGTGTAAGGCTGAAGAAACACAGACTTGTACCCCTAAAACAATACATTATATGTTAATTTTAAAAAAAGAAAAAGAAAACATGCAAAACACATGTAATGGAAAAATTAGAAGGAGAAGAAAGAAAGGAACAGAAGAAATCTTTGAAACAATAATTGAGAATTTCCCCAAGTTACTATCAGATACCAAACCAAAGTTCTAGGAAGCTTGGAGACACCAAGCAAGCAAAATGCCAAACAACAACAGCAACAAAAGTCCAAAAACATAAAATAAAACAAAACAAAAAAACAGGGCCTGACATATTATATTCAAACTACAGAAAATCAAAGATAAAGAACAAATTCTAAACAAAGCTAGAAAAACAAAACATCTTATAGAGGAACAAAGGTGAGAATTATATCCAACTTCTCATAGGAAGCCAGGCAAGAAAAAGAGAATGAAGTAAAATCTTTTTTAATTTTATATTTTTATTAAGTTCTATTAGCCAACATGTAGTACATCATTAGTTCTTTTTTTAATTAATTTTTTCTTTTTTAAATTTTTAAAAAAATTTTATTTACTTATTTGACAGGGATGACAAGTAGGCAGAGAGATAGGCAGAAACAGAGAGGGAAGCAGACTCCCTGCTGAGCCGAGAGCCCGATGTGGGGCTCAGTCCCAGGACTCTGAAACCATGACCTGAGCCAAAGGCAGTGGCTTAACCCATTGAGCTACCCAGGTGCCCCAGTTCTTTTTTTTTTTTTTTATGTTAAGTTAGTCACCATACAGTTCATCATTAGTTTTTGATATAGTGTCCCATGATTCATTTTTTGCATATAACACCCAGTGCTCCATACAATATGTGCCCTCCTTAATACCCATCACTGGGCTAACCCATTATTCCTTCCCTCTAAAACCCTCAGTTTGTTTCTAATCACCATTCAGTACATCATTAGTTTTTTATGTAGTGGTCAATGATTAATTAGTTGCTTATAACATCCAGTTTTAAATGTTAAGAGGGAAAAAACCCGCCAACCTAGAATTCTATATCCTATGAACTTACCCTTTAAAAGTGAAAGAGAAATAAAAGACTTTCTCAAACAAACAAAAATTGAGGTCAGTTGATTCCAGTGGACTTGCCTTGCAAGAAATGTTAAGAGTTTTTCAGGAATAAGGAAATAATGTAACAAGAAACTCGGATGTACATAAAGGAAGAAAGAGTATTGGAGAATAAATAAATAAAGGAAAAATAATCGATTTTATTTTCTTCTTAATTGATCTAACAGATAACAGTTTATTCCAAATAATAAAACAATGACATAATCTTTAGGTATATACTTATATGCTCTCTTTATATTATATATGTACTATATAGATATATCAATACATTTATATATTATATAAATATTTAACATAAATATAAATATATACAATATAGAAATACATTTATATATGTTTAATTAGATAGAGTATATTTATATGCAATTGAAATGAGTGACATCAATAATACAAGAAATGTCCAAAATCTATTAGTGGTCACTAATAAAACCAAATGTTGGCAATGTTGTGAAGCAACATGGACTCAACGATTACCAGTGGAATTGAAAAATGCTACAGCAACTTTGGAAGATAGGTTGGCAGTTTCTTAATATACTAAACATACTCTTACAATATGATCAATCAACTTGGTATTTACCCAGTGGGATTGAAGATGTGTCTTCATGAAAACCTGCACCCAGATGTTTGTAACAACTTTATTCATGTTTATTCAATGCAATGGCAACATTGTCAACATTTAGAAGCAACCAAGATGCCCTTCAGTAGGTAAATGGCCAGATAAACGGAGGTAAATCCAGACACTGGAATATTATTCAGAGCTAAAGTCAATGAGCTATCAAGCCATGAAAAGACTGAGAGGAAACTGGAATACATATTACAAAGTGAAAAAAAAACCTTTGGAAGGCTACATATTGTGCAATTCTAACTGTGATATTATACAAAAGGCAGAAACTGTGCAAAAGGAAGTGGAACTATGCTATATAATACTACTGTTATGGAAATATGTTATTATACTTTTGTTCAAACTTAAAGAATGTACCACCAAGAATGAACCCTGGGTAAACTATGGACTTTAGGTGATAATTATGTGTCAGTGCAGGTTCATCACTTATAACAAATGTAAAAGTCTGATGGGGATGTTGATAATGAGACACAGGCTATGCACAGGTGGGGTCAGGCGGGATTTAGGAAATCTCTGACTTTCCTCTCAAGGTTGCTGTCAACATAAAACTGCCCTAAAAAAGGGGGTCTTAAAATTTAAAAAAAAAACTTTTTATAATAAATGGATGTTTAATTTTATCACATACATTGTGCAACTTTGTGTTTTTTCTCCTTCAAACAGGGAATGGAGTCAATTACATTAACTGGTTTTAATTACGCTCTTTTCAATTACATCCTTTTGTTGCCATCTCTTTCCTGCCATGTCTCAATACTTCTCTAGCACTTGTCATGAGTCAGATCTGTTATTCCCTGTCTTTTGAGTTCTTACCAAATGTTCCCTCTCCCTTCCAAGTTCTTTCACCTTTTCCTCACCTTAGATTCCCACTGTTCTTTCTCCTAAGAACTGGTTCTCTTCTCTCATAACTAGACATAATATGGAAATGTGAAAACCAGTGTTTCTCATAATGTTTTGGAACTTTTTTTGCAATAATTGCAAGGAACACAGAATGGATTCAAGTTTGTTTCCACCCATCTAAGACTGCTCTAATTTTAGTCACTCTACTCATTTCTTCTACCTGTTCATGCTGTGGGATAAGATTCCCTTTATCTAAACTATTCTGGTGTGAACATGAAATCCTTGACTTCAAGTAATTATTTATCATTTATATATTCTTATATTCTCTGATCCTCATTTTCTGAAACAAATTTTACCCATTCATTTTTGCCTCTATTTTAAAATTTAACAACCCCCAATAGAAACATAGGATTTCCTTCTTAGCCTGTGTGCTAGAAACATTAGAACTATCAAAGGAGAAAAAATAATTATGTATCAATAAATATAAGGCCCAAAAAATAATAATTCAGGGAGACAATAAAAATACAAACCTAGAAACTGAAGGAAACACTGCATTTTGTCTAGTCACACAAGTTAAGTTTCACTCCATTCCAGGGCCCCCAGTATTACCCTGGACTCAGCTAGACAACTAGTCAGTGCACAAATGACATAAGGTAAATATGAAGGTTTGCTGGATAATATACAAATTTATCACTGCTACTAGGACAAATTAGAAAACATTTTATGAATGGCTAAAGAGCCTCCTTGTCAATATTGAAATACAGCTTTACATTTTGCTGAAAATGCTACAGCATCATACTTACCAGATATGATGATATTGATAGAGATCACTACTCTCAAAGTTGAAATCCTCCCCAGAGTATGCATTTGGAGTGGTTAGCCACCAAGTAGCCAAGGACAGGAAATGTCACTGAGTTTTGTTGAGCAATGAAGCAAAAAAGCCAATACTTAAGATCATTGGTTCTCCCACAGTACTGAAGTGACACAATAAATTATATAGCAATTTATTTAGAAAGCAGTGTTTTAGGATGCATAAATTAATTTTGGTAAAATGCAAAAGTATTTAGTGTACAGATTGATGAATTTTTATATATGTATGAACTCAGATAATGACTTCCAAAACCAAGGTAAAACCATTTCCACTATTCAAGAAATTTCCTTCATGCTATTTCTCTGTCAATAGCCCTTCTCCAGAGAGAAATACTACTCTGACATCTATCACTATTTTGCCAGTTTTTCAATTCCATATAAATGAAGTTATTTACACAGTTCATTTTTGTAATACTGTGTAGTGGTTTTCTAATCTGATCATGCCATAATTTTTTCAACCATTTTGCTGTGTACTTGGATTTTCTATTTTAAGACTAACACAAATAAATCTTCTATGAACATTTCTGTTTTGTACATACCTCTTGATCTACTTATGCATTGGTTTCTTGCATGTATACTAGGAATAAAATCAGAGGATCACATGAGTCATGAGTCAGATCTGTCATAATGTGTGGCTTTGATAAATACTTCCTGTTATGAGTTGACTTGTGTCCTCTCAAAATTCATATGTTGAAATTCTAACCCTCAGTGCCCCAGAATGTGGCCTTATTTGGAACAGGGTCATTGCAGATGTAATTAGTTACCATGAGGCCATACTAGAGTCAGGTAGACCCTAATCCAATGACTGGTATAATTATAAAAAGAGGGAAATTGGACACAGATACACGCACAGGGAGAATGCCATATAAAGATAAAGATAGAGATCAAGGCAGACCCTCTGCAACCCAGTGAACTCCATAGATTTCCAGCAAACCACCAGAAGGTAAGAGAAAAACAAGAAACAGTTTCTTCCTTCATGCTCTGGGAGATTTGAAGATTCCTTTGATGGTGGGACACAATATAAGACATTTGAATAGATGAGAAGAAGAACTTTGTTACTTAGAGTTCCAAAAAAAGAGAAGGCTGTCATATAGAGCCACACAGAGCTTGCCCCCATGGACAGGGTAATACCAAGCTGGAACTATAGAATGCAGTGTATGTATGGCAAGTGGGATGAGATTAGGTTTGAAGGGCTCTCAGACAGGATAATTGGAATAATTTCCCAGGCTCCTTTGTGTAATTTTGTGTGGGTTTATTCTGGTTGTCTGGTACTTGGCCTAGAGGCCTAGAGTGTGAAAGCCCCAGATAAGGGAAGTAGGTGGGGTGTGGATTTAATTAGGTCTCAAGAAGGGGAACTGACCATCCTAGTCAGGGCCTCAAAAATGGGTCTATACAGCATTTTGTAAAAATGAAAAACTATATTAAAATTGACCCATTGATTTCATCAGCTTTAAGCGTCATTATTTTAGGTATCTTAGTACATATGTTGCCCTAAACAGCATAAAAATCATTTTATTATGAGAGGAAAACAAGTAGAATCCTTGTAGGCCAGTCCATAGCCAAGTTCACCATTATATGGCACTAGCCTAGATCACAGATCTGGAATTTCCAGGATCTGTAACAATACGATGGTTGAGTTATAAAGCATGTTACAAATATGAGTTGTATTTTTTGTGACAATAATATCTTGGTGCGTTTCTTGGTTCAAGGTGGCAAGTCCAGCACTTACATTGGTACTAACTATAGTTCAGTAAGGAATATGTAATAGTTAATAACATTTGTAACCAAGGGGAAGGGTAAGTTATGGTGGTTATGGTCAGAGATGCAGGGTGGTAGGTTGTGGTGACTAACTGGAGGTGTGAAGCAAGGAGACAGCTAAGGGGATTGGGAGGCCTTCCTCCCAGGGTGTTGGGTGTGGTCCTCTATAAGGCATTTGTCTCCTGCAGAGAGTAACAATATCCACTACTTTTTAGAATGGCACAGATGGTAGTTACTTCCACCAGATTTCCCTTTAGACATGGGAGTGTAGGGATGTACATTTTGGCAGAGAACAAAGTATATTAAGATTATGGACTAAGCAAACAGTGAAGGGCAGGTTTTTGTATCAGAAACTCATAGGCTATTTATGGCCATTATATATAGTCCGGAGATCCCAGGTATAAGAGGAATTTGCTAAAGCCTGTACAGCGAATGAGTCTCTGTTAGTTTTAGTGGGAGGGCCTATTGATTTTAACTGGATAGATTGTAGAGCCTTTTGTTGGGGATGGGTGTCATTTAACATGAGCTCCTTTGTATGTAGCAGCATCAGGAAGAATAAATAAAATTAGTAAATGAGGAATATATTGCCTCTAGAACCCAAAAGTGATTGGAAGATGTTAGACTTATACGTCCTTAATATTTATGTTAAACAAAATTCTTTGGATGAAAATGTTCTTACCATAATGCCCTACTTGTGTTTATGGGGAAAGGTAGATGCACTTAAAATCCTGCTTGCAAAGCCTGTGTTTGACAGCAGGGCTGCTGAGGTGCTCCATGGTTAGTCTGGTAAATGTGTATTGTTTTTCTTTGCAGAAGAAGGAAAACTGAGAGGCTGTTGAGAGGCACTGCCTGAAACATATTAGATGATGTTACTAATTTTAATAATGTTGGATATTGGGGATGTGGGCTTTAATGGATGCAGTAATTACATTAAGGTCGCAATAATCTACCATGAGACACAATGCAGTCTTTCCAGGTTTAAGAACAGGTAAAATTGGAGATGTCCGATGGGGACGTGGGATTAATCACCTATTTACTGATTAGGTCTTACAGAGTGTTTCAATTGTTCAGAGACCTGTTTTAACTTATATTGATCCATATTAACTATTCTAACTGAAGGTCACAGGGTCCTATTTTGTCAAATTTAATTTATGACAGAACTTACTTATTTATTTAATTTTAATATTTGTTTTTATTTAATTTAAATACAATTTGATTAACATAGAGTGCATTATTAGTTTCAGAGGTGGAATTTAGTGATTCATCAGTTGCATATAACACCCACTGCTCATTGCATCAAGTGCCCTCTTTAATGTGCATTGCCCAGTTACCCCACCCCCCACCCATCTCCCCTCCAGCAACCTTCAGTTTGTTTCCTATAGTTAAGAGTCTCTAATGGTTTGTATCCCACTTTGTTTTCGTTCTATTTTTTCCTTCCCTTCCCTTATGGTCATCTGTTTCATTTTTTAAATTCCACATATGAGTGAAATCATATGATATTTGTCCTTCTCTGACTATTTCACTTACCATAACTCCCTTTTGGTCCATCTTCCAAATGGTAAGATTTCATTCTTTTTGATGGCTTAGTCATATTCCATCGTGTATATATACCACTTCTTCTTTATCCATTCATCTGCTGAAATTTAATTTTAATTTAATACTTAATGTGTTACAAATGCATATGTCTACTATTTTAGTTTGTTCAAGCTACTACCACAAAACACCACAAAATGGGTGACATACAAAAAAAGAAATTTATTTCTCACAGTTTTGGAGGCCAGGAAGTCTAAGAACAAGGCACCAGCACATTTGGTACTGCTGAAGACCGCTTTCTAGTTCATGAGGAAATTTTACATTGCATCCTCATGTGGTAGAAGGGAAGAGCTAGCTCTCTAGGATTTCTTTTATAAGGGCATTCATCCCTTTCATGAAGGCTCTGTCGTTATGACCTAATCAGCTCCAAAAGACTACAACTCTAAATACTGCCTTTTAGAAAAACTGGTTTCAATATATAAATTTGGATGAGGGGAACACAAATATTCAGTCTACAGTACACTGAAAACACAACTTAAGGGTGAACCCTGGAAAGTGTGGCTCAAGTGGCCTATCACTCTCACTGCTCCAAGGTGGCTGCCACCTGGGCTAGTAACTAGCCAGTGGAGTTTAACCATTGAGGACTGTTGTTTGTTTGTTTTTTGACCTTCCAAAACCAAGAAAATCTGGGTAAGGAGAGACATGGAAACCATCAGCAGACACAGCAGCAAGCTGCAGGGTTAAAACTCCCACTTATCAACAGGCAACAGTTCCTTCCCAAACTCTTCTTCTGGTGGTTTGGAGTAAATTAGTAAGCCAAAAACAGAGCCCCAAGAAGCTATGCAAGAGTACAGAGTCATAGCAATGCTTTCTTGCTCACAGTGCCAAATGTTTTATAAGATTGAAAGTTTTGTTTTTTTGGTTTTTGTTTTGTTTTGTTTTTTAATGGTGGGACTCAACAAATGACACTCAGAATAAATGAAAGGCAGACTCTGTGACAATTCCAAATGAAATAAGGCTGCCATACAGGGCTATACAGAAAGTAAACTGGGTTCAGAGTAACAGTGAGAACTGTAGGGAGAAGCTTATGTATGGCAGTAGAGCAGAGTTCACTAGATTCCCTGAGTTCCCATGCATTGGCCAGTTTCAATAATTTCATGGGATCAGGGCACAAGGGTGGTCCCTAGTTGTCTGGTATTGGTCCTGGCAATCATGGCAGGTGCATGGTGTCCCAGGATGGGAGCTCTAATAAGGAAGTGGTTGAGAGGTGGACTTAATCAAGTGTTCAAGAAGAAGAACTGACAGACCTCTAACTAGGGGCTCAAACCAAATAAAAATAGCATTAAAAAAAAACTGTATCAAATACTTCTTAGAAAGAACCAACCCTGCTAATGCCATGATCTTGGACTTCTAGCCCTCAGAACTGTGACACAGAATTTTTTGTTGCTTTAGCCACTTAGTTTGTGGTACTTTGTTAAGGCAACCCTAGAAAACTAATACCCTTCCAAACTTAATAGTGCCATTTTCATTCCTACCATTGCAGAGAGCCAGTTACACACATCCTCACCACATCTTCCAGGACAATTTGCTGCTTCTTACATCTCAACTGATATTAGCTACAATTCAAGTGGTCAACAGCCCTGCGGCTGCCATCTAACAAATAGGACATCACCATTCAAGAGCATTATTTGTTGTTATGGTCATTATGATTCTCTAAAATTTTTGACAAAGGAACAAATATACTTAATCCTTTCTCAGAACTTGAGAATATTGCAAAATCAATTATTCTAATATCTTTCAACATAAAATTTTAAATAGTAGAGATGCAGTTCATAAAACAGCCATCAAAATGTACATAAATTCTGAATTCTTATGTAATTATTTACTCAAAATTTGCAATAGAACCTAAATGAGTTTGTGCATGACTTTGGTAACAATGGAGGGAAGAAGAAGAAGAAGAAGAAGAAGAAGA
>PISX010029372.1:0-20145 GCA_004024625.1 Mellivora capensis
AAAAAAAAAAAAAAAAAAAAAAAAAAAAAAAAAAGTAAGCCAAATACTCTCCAAGGACCTCATGAAGTTGAAAGGTAAAACAAACAAACAAACAAAATCAAACAAATGAACAAAAAAAACAAAGAAGCTGCTGTCTTGGTTAGGTGGGTGAGACCTACCAATCCACAAGAATTCTGCAATCCAAAGGCGCCTGGGTGGCTCAGTCAGTTAAGTGGCCCACTCCTGATTTCAGCTCAGGTCATGATCTCAGGGTCATGAGATCGAGCCCCATGTCAGGGAGTCTGTAATAGGGATTCGCTCTCTCCCTCTGCCCCTCCCCTCACTCACTCAAGCTCTCTCTCTGAAATAAACAAATAAAACTTAAAAAAAAAAAGGGGGGGGTCTGCATTCCAGCTACATGCTAGTTGCTATATTAAATTCCACTCCACGACAAAAAAACGCATACTCAGGCGCCTGGGTGGCTCAGTGGGTTAAGCCACTGCCTTCGGCTCAGGTCATGATCTCAGGGTCCTGGGATTGAGCACCGCATCGGGCTCTCTGCTCAGCAGGGGGCCTGCTTCCCCCCCCCCCGCCCCGCCTGCCTCTGCCTCCTTGTGATCTCTCTGTCAAATAAATAAATAACATCTTAAAAAAAAAAAAAAAGAACGCATACTCTTTCAGACCACATGTTTAGGTGGTGAGATTCACTAAGTCAGCACAGAACTTAACCAGTGGCCAACACTCAGGAGACCTCGGCCCCATACCCAGACAAACGCACGTACGTCTACATTCCATCTGAAACAAAGTGGTCAAGGTGTCCATGTTATCGTTTTGGAAAGGCATATTCTAGCTCTAGTGCTTCTTCGATGAATGGACCGCAAAGCTAAAGAAGCTTCTGCTGAGCTTCCCCTGCACCCCGCCCCACTCCTCCCGGCCCCTGGCGGAGCCTTGGGTCCTCACCATTGACTCTTTCCTCAGGTCACTGTACATCTTGGCCACCTTGTCCTGGTCCATCTGGTTGAGCTTCGGGTGGACCCTCTCCTTGGCATAGATGATGTACTTCTTCAGGACCTCCTGCGGCAGGGGCTCCACACCGTACGTGTTGGGCATGGCGGGCTCCTGGGTGCCACTGCCACCCAGGCCCTCCTCCTTGTTGCTGGGGTGGTGTCTGACATGGCTGCCCACCACAAAGCGGGCCAGCATCTCATCCTAAGACAAGACAGGTGAGGGCACGTGGCAGGGTGAGTCTTGTGACCCGGCTTGGAGAAAGCCAGCTCGCTGGAAGGAGCGGAAGCTGCAGGTGCCGGAGGACATTCTCGCAACGGCACCATCTGATGCCGACTATGTGCCAGGCAGCAGGGGGTGCAGGGGGTCACTGCTGCACACGACAAAGCTGGAGCTCGCCTCTCAGAGAGAGCAGAGGGGACAGGTGGGGTTTTCCTAATAGCCACAGAGAGGAATGTGCTCAGGAGGGAGGCCCGAGAAGACCCCTCCAGCCGAGGCTGCCAGAGCGCCTCAGCCGGTGAGCAATCTAGGAGGAGCTTCCGGGAAGAGAAAAGAATACGAAGACAAGCCGAGGCCCAGCAGCTGCAGGGGAGGGAAACGGTGGTGTGGCCAGGGCGGGTGAAGTGAAGGGAGCAAGGAGGAGAGACGGGCCCAGAGGAGGCCTCTCGGGGCCCAGGGGATTCTCTGCTGGTTACAATGGAAACTGCCAGCAAGTGGAAAAAAGGCATTAGTTCACCTTCTGTGTTTCAGAAGACAGGCTGGCCTCCAACTGGAGAAGACCTTAAACGGGCGTGGAGTAGAAGCCAACGTCCCAACTGCAGTACTTTGGGTCAGAGCAAGAGAAGCCAAGGACTCGGTTGCAGCAGGGATGCAGTGAGAGGCAGGTGGGCGCCCTTGGTTGGGCCAGCAGGGCCCGGTGGCAGACAGTGGGCGATGCCGGCGGGGCAGCGGACACGGGCCAGTGAAGGAAAGAGAAGCCAAGGCTGACTTTGAGACAAACGCCACAGTCTGAGCGGCATCCCTATCTCCACGCCTGACACGACCCAGGCCCCCAAACCTCCCTTAAGGTCCCTGGAACTCACTGCACGAGGCCCGGGACATGGGGTGGTGTACCTGGACTGGGTCCACCGTGTCCCTCACCACGCACAGGACATCGAAGCGGGAAATGATAGGCTCTGTGAGGTCCACGTTTTCTGAGAAGGTGAGCGAGGGGTCATAGCGGCCTCCTGTAACACAAAGGCACTTGTCCATCAGGGCGCATGGTCCCTGGACCTGCTCCTCTTCTGAGCACAAAGTTCTCGCCAACCTCACGCTGCTTCAGCGACAGGAGTGGAAGACCACTTTGGAAAAGGCAGGCTCCGTGCCTGCTACCTGCCAGGCGTTCTTGACAAGACACGAAAAAAGGCTTTCCTGGAGCACTGGCCTGAAACAGCCTTGAGACTAAACTCCCAGCAGGAAAAACCAAGAATAAGGTGGGCGAGGTACCGGTCTCTCTGCCCACACACGTTGGCTGGGATCAACAACCCACTCTACCCCAACTCAGACAACGCACTGGATTTTTCTCGTCTTCTGAGGAAAATGTCCAAAACTGATTCTGAGAACATGGTGCAACAAAAAAAGTCGTGCTTCTGTGCGCCCCTAACAAGAACCATGGAAGAGAGGAAGGTTTTCTGGTGTTCAGTTCCTTCCTCAGACGTCGGGACTGGCCAAGGGACGCTGTGGGCTTCTATTCCCTGAGGAGAGGCTTCCCTGTGGCAGACCCCAACCCCCATGGCTGTCATGCCCGGCGTACCTATGGGGTTGGCCGCAGCGATGATGGTGCAGCGAGCCTGGAGGGAGGTGACGATGCCGGCCTTGGAGATGGAGATGCTCTGCTGCTCCATGGCCTCGTGGATGCTGGTTCTGTCCTGGTCATTCATCTACAGGAGGTTCAAACGTGTGATGCTTGGCCCTGATGGCTATCCCACTAACCCTGTTTCCCCTACTCAGAACTAAGCCAACACATCCCGAATCCTATGGCCACACGGCCTAAGGATCCACCTTGTCGAATTCATCGATGAGACACACTCCTCGGTCAGCCAGAACCAGGGCTCCTGCCTCCAAGGTCCATTCCCTGCTGACAGGGTGCCGCTGGACATACGCTGTGAGGCCCACGGCTGAAGCCCCCTGCCCAGTGGTGAAAATGGCTCGGCTAGAAACTTTCTCGATGTATTTCAGGAACTGAGACTTGGCCGTGCCGGGATCTCCACACAAGAGCACGTTGATGTCGCCTCGCACCTTGTGCTTACCCCCTGGAGAAGGCAAGGACGGAGGTGGGGATGAAAGAGAGGGTGGGGTGTAAGACATAGCCGGGTTATCCCTAATTTCTCAGGCTGCTTATGCTGAGGGCAAAATATACTCTTCTAGAAAGGAATACGAGACCCTAGGATGAGCAATCCCACTGCTGAGAACCAAACCCAGAGTGATGGGGGCACAGGGCCGCGAGCGTAAAGATGCCCCTAGTGAAGATTCATCTCCAGTGAGACGAACAGCTATGTACGTTGTGCTGTAGGGACCCTGATATGGTTGCTTAGGAGAATGAATCTGCTCAGTATGCACCAATGCAGAAAGGATGCCCCACACATGCTCATGAGCAGGGAGGGGTAAGCTGGGTACTTTACAGTCACTTACACGCAGGCACAGGACACACTGTGCTTATAAACAGACACATACGCACACCATGGACTGTGTCACTATGTAAGCACACGTGTAAGGCTTTGTGAATGGCCATGCAAAGGTCCACGAGTGACCCGCCAGGAGGGGCCTGGACTAGAAACGGTGGTCAGTGGGGACCTCCACCTTTCTGTGACTTCTAACAATTTAAGGAGAGGGTGTAATGACCTCTACATATTAACGTAATATTTTTATAGTTAAAACAGCCCAAGGTGCCACGGCCATGGGCTACGCTCTCCCTACGACTGAGCCGCACGCGGTCTGGCCATCCGCTAACTTGTACTTTCTCCCCGGACACGCAGCCTTTAAAGGCAATGTCCTGTCTTGTCTGATACCCGCAACATAGAGGAAAGGGGGGTGGCGCCCAATGCCGCTCACCTGGATTTTTGGGCTCCCCTCCGAACAGAGCCAGCGCCAGGCCTCTCTTGATGTCTTCGTGCCCATAGATGGAAGGCGCAATACTGGCAAAGATCTGCAAGGGAGGAAGAGCCAGTGAGAAGAGGTGCCTTTGCTCTGAGTCTGGGCCAACACCCCCAACACACACACATGGTGCGTTCCCCCACCTGCTCCAATGTTAGCGAACAGGGTTGTCTCCAGCCCCAGAGTGCGCACACCACAGCTGCCACAGTCCCACCAGGCCCCAGCACCAAGCCCTACCCTCTGACTGTGGGCCAGGCGGAGTCGGCCCTTCCTGAGAATCACAGAACTTCAGAGCCTGACAGAACCTCAGGTGGACCCCCTTTCTGGTCATATGTCAGAAAGGACTACACAAAGGTAGCAGAAAGAAGACCCAGGCCCACGAAACCGTGCAATGGTGGCTTTGACAACACAGATGCAGCGAGACCCCTCCCCCGGGCTCTGTGGCTGCCTGAGCCTCGGTCTCCTCAGATGGGAGACAGGTATCACAAGCCAAATCAGAGGACTGGGTGCGCCCCAAGTGAGAGGTTTATACAAGCGCCTGGCTCCCGGCTATGCTGTGGTAGCCAAACGTGATAAATATAGAACATTCAGGCAATGGGCCCATCGGGAAGTTGGCATTTCAACTGGTAAGTCATGGAGACATCTACTTGTGCCTGAGAGAAAAAGGGCAGGGAAGAAGAAAAAAGAGAGAATCTCAAAATCTGTGTGATTTTTATTTACTTTTTTAAGATTTTGTTTATTTATTTGACAGACAGATCACAAGCAGAGAGGCACGCAGAGAGAGAGAGAGAGAGAGAGAGAGAGGAGAATGCAGGCTCCCCGCTGAGCAGAGAGGCCGATGCGGGGCTTGATCCCAGGGCCCCGGGATCATGACCTGAGCCGAAGGCAGAGGCTTTAACCCACTGAGCCACCCAGGCACCCCAAAATCTGTGTGATTTTTTAAAAAACAGAACCAGCAAAGACAAAGAAATGTCCTGCCAGTAGGAAGCAGCTTCCATCTCCACCTGCACGCTTTTACTATTCTCAACCTTTCTGCCACCTGCACAGAGAGGCTCCCCAGAAGCACTGCGTGCACCTCCTTTCCTCCTTACAGGTCACGCTGAGGTGGCTTGTAATGCAGCAGGCCCCGAGGGAAAGGGAGCCTGGAAGCGGGAAAGTCAGTGCTGAAAATCCAGAGGGCGCCCACCCACCCCCACACTGTGTTGGATCTGGTTGTCCCACCTGCCCAGCAGGCAGAGGGAAGACCTGCTTCCTCGGGGCTCCCTGGAAGCATGAAGGTAGGTGGGAGACATCCAGTCCTTAGAGCTGGAGTCAGGGCTCAGCAGTTTATCCTGCGGATGGCCACTGGGCACTGCTGCCAGGGGGAAGAGTGACCAGCAGGTCCTTCTGGAAAGAGGATCTGCCAGTACCACTGGTACGGAGCCAGACATGCCTACTGCTGTTACTTTACATAATAAGTCAGGGGTGGAAGTCAGTTTCCACTTGGACACTTTGGCTGGTTCTTTCCTTGGCCCTAACATTTCCTACAAAACCCAGCCCAAGGGGAGGGAGGACTGCATTAATTGATGCCTGGGGATCCGGGCCTGATGCCCGTAGAGGCCGGCCTCTCTAAACACTGTTTCCCATGGAAAGAAAATTCTACTCCCCACGGGGGGGCTATTAGGAGAAATGGCCGATCCCAGGTCTGGGGCAGGAAATGGGCAAAAAAGAACCCGCAGTGTCTTATATAAAATGAAGAAGAAGCTATCAGAGACCCAGGGCCACACCAACAGGACTCGGGATGAGGGGCTTCACGCTTGGCAACTAGCCGGGCATCACCTGGATGGTCCCCGTAACGCCAAAGCCTCGATGACATTAAGTCTGCTCATCTGTGAAGATACTCAGTGGTCACCTCAGGAGGAGAACCATTCGTGATTTTGAAAATTGGTCAGTGGAGGGAAAGGATCAAGCACGATCCTACTTTTTCTACAGGACTTCTACCTGAGTACAGTCCAATAGTTAATGAAGAAAAGTTTCTCTACGTAGAAGCATTCCAGAAAATGAATGGAGGAGGATTTGGAGGTAGAAGACTGTCACTTCACAAGCCCTCACGAATGAGTGGGTTCGGCCAAGGATTGTCAGCGGCCGCTAAAACCACAGGGAAACAAGGAGATGCGAGGTGCCGTGCTGGGAACACAGACCGCTGGCCCATCTCACCACAGGCCCCACCCCAAAAGAAATCAGCCTGGAGACTGATTAAGCGTGTGCATCGCGGTGACAATTCACAGAAAAATAGGAAGCCCAGGAACATGTTCGACAAAGACCTCATCCGCACCATCCACACTGGAAATCTCAACGGGAAAAATGACCTATGTTCCTCCATAAAAAAAGAGGAGAGAGAGAGGGGACCTGAAGACAGACTGAAGAAGCAGATTGGTTGGTCCCAATATGCGGGCCTTCCTTGGACATGGACACCAAGAGACTTTAAAAAAAAGAAAGAAATAGGATAATCAGGGAAATGTGGCCACCAACGAAATACTCGCTACCACGGAACCGCGAACATTTTTAAAGTGTGGCCGCAGTGCTGTGGTTCGGTGCAACAGGGAGGGCCCGTTCGAGATCCACAGTGGCAGGTCAGACGCCACATGGGCAACCGTCTACAGTCACTGAGGGGACTAGGCTCGAGCAGACAGGACACAGGGGCGGTCCGACTCGGACACAGGTGGAGCCAAGGGTAGGATATGTGGGGTTCACTGGAACCACTCCATGCGTATGTCTGCGAGTCTCTGTAATAAGGTTTTGATGTTCAGACCAGAACTCGTGCTTGGGTGGCCACAGAACTCACATTTTTTTAATTATACACACACACACACACACACACACACACTCCTTCCTGAGCTGCAGTAACAGGGAGAGGGAGCAGAGTAGTCACCAGAGCGGAGTCAGCCCAGCCTGCCTGGATGGGGTCCCAGCTCTGTCATCAGCAGCTATGCTGCATGGTGGCTTACTTATGCTGGGCCTCAGTTTACTCATCAATAAAATGGGTACCCGTGACACCTCCGTTACAGGACCATTACCATTGTTACTACCTGGAAATTACCTGCATGGTGTCAGATACTCTGGGCTCAGTATGCAGGCCTCTTCCACTGTACCCCTACCGGTGCTGGGAATGTCAGGAGAGACAAGCCGCCACGGATGTCTCATTCTCCTGTACATCTTGTGGGTGTGCGAGGGTGCCCGTTCCTGACCTCTCCTTACCCAGACCGATTCTCAGAGCTGTTCCTATAGCAGGCACCCCTGCAAGAGTGAGGTAATGTCTCCCTCCAGTACCAAGAGCAGCAGGCCCCCTTCCTGCCTGTCATGCACCAGCTGCCCAAGCTCAGCTCCCCTCCTGCAAATCGCCCACTGCATCCAGATGGGCATCCCTAGAGTCTGGAGGACAAGGAGGCCACCACGCTAAAGCTCACGCTGCCTGTCGCCGACCAGGTGGTCTGAGACAGTAATAGGCAAAGGTACCCCCTAGGAAGAAAGGAAAAGTCAGGGGTTCCTGGGTGGCTCAGTTGGTTAAGTGGCTGCCTTCGGCTCAAGTTGTGATACCAGGGTCCTGGGATCGAGTCCCACATCGGGCTCCCTGCTCAGTGGGGAGTCTGCTTCTCCCTCTCCCTCTGTCCCCCCACGTACTCTCTCCATCTCAAATAAACAAAATCTTTAAAAAAAAAAAAAAAAAGGTAAACTCAAGCCCAGACCTGCCAAGGAATGACACACCTGCCGTGAAGTACTTCCCTTAACCCTCATAATGACCCGGGTTCCCCCACATCAAAACGGAGGAAACAAACCAAGGCTCTTGTCACACCATCTGTTCCTAAGTGAGAGAGGCAGGCCATGACCCCAGGTTCCTCTGAATCTGAAGCCCATGCTCTTAATTCTCAGCACTCACTGCCCTATCCCCCAGCTTAGAACAGCCTTCCATGAAGAGAGGCCAAGTTCCCACCTGCAGAGCCACTGGGACCACAAGACAATGCACAGGAAATGTCTACCGTGCCCTAAAGCTATTTTTAATCCTCCTGTGGTCCTTAACGCTTTTAACATCCACTGTCCTGGCCGGCACGCCCATCCAGTGTTTGTACCCATGGTTTAGATTTTGTACCAAAGTGCGATAACAGCTAGCCGCTGAACACGCGGCAGCGCAGCACCCATGCGCACACGCCCACGTGACCCTTGTGCGGGCTCTGCCCAGGGGCACCGCCTACCATCAGCTCATCCGGACAGTACCTACACCTCACCGGATCACCAGATCAAACTGAGGATCAAGCCAAAAGCCAAACCCAAGGAGTCTGGCTCCAGACTGATTCTCCTTTAAAATCTAAGTGCTAGGCAGGAAGGGCACTTACCCCTGGATGATTTCTACCTGTCAGTGGCCAGGGCCCACAAAAGCAAATGGACGGGAAGGCAAGCTGAGTTCATCAGGCTGCCGAGGAGGGAGCAGGGGGTGGCGAGGACAGATGGCAGGGAGCATGTCCTGTCGGCAAGGGCAGCTGCCCCTCAGCTCTCCCATCAGTCATCACTGCACAGAAACAAAGACCTAGCACTGGCAGATGCTTGGATGGTCACAAACCAGGGCTTCCAGATTTTTCTGTGGCATCTCGATGCCTAGAGGATGATAACTACTTCAAAAATAAAAGCAAACCCAAAGAAAAGGAAACACAGAACCACCCACCCACCCAACAAAACCCATCAGCAAGCCGCAGGTGGCCCACAGGCCACCAAACTGCAAACCTGTGGCTTAAATAGTTCAAATGAGCCCCATCGTGACGACTCTCCTCTCAGTTTGTCCCCAAAACTACCGAGTATGGTTCCTGTCTTTGTCCAAGTTCTTCGTAAAAATATCCACCCTGACAGTGGACTAAAGGGGTCAGTACAGATCAACCCTCCCTGGTATCACACAGCCCTCCTTCCCTGATGAGGCTTAGAAAACTGTCCCACAGAGATCTCATCCTCTCTAGAAGGATCCCCTCTAGATCCTTCTACAGGATTTATTTTATTTATTTGACAGAGAGTGAGAGATCACAAATAGGCAGAGAGGCAGGCAGAGAGAGAGGAGGGGAAGCAGGCTCCCTGCTGAACAGAGAGCCTAGTGCAGGGCTCGATCCCAGGACCCAGAGATCATGACCTGAGCCGAAGGCAGACGAATAACCCACTGAGCCACCCAGGCGCCCCAGGATCTCTTTTTAGAAGTCACCATCTCCAACCCTGATGGGATCATGGTTTAAGTGTGCAGGTGTAACTGAGCTTGGAACAGTCACTGCCCTGATGCCGGGACACGTCTGCCTGGCATAGTCAGCTTCATGGACAAGGAGGCAGACAAAACAGCAGCTATCACCGCACAGAAGTGTGGCAGAGCCTTCCATGTTAGGGCCGCTGGGGGCAGTTCTGAAGTCCGGGGCACAAGGCACACATAGGGCCTGCCCTGTCCAAAGCCTTGTTTAAGTTCAAGCACATCCCGCCTCCCACGCTCTATCTGCCACCGTTCCTGTCTCCTCAACAGAGCGGGAGAGCACTGGCTGAGAACTGAAGCTGAGGGAAAGAGGGCACTAGCGGAATGTTCTAGAAGCACACTGCTCCTTTAGCAGCTCAGGCGCACGTGCACACAACTGACGCACACCAGGTCACAGGCAGCCAGGCCCGGGTCGCCAGCCCTGGAGAAACTGGCTCAAATACCGGTGAGGGGTCCAAAATCATGTGCATTGAGTTAGTACTAATTTTCCTCCAGGAAGAACAGGAAGCAAAGAATCACAGGCTGTGGCCATCTTCCCACATTACTGATCCCATGAAAAGACTTTACTATTGGGGATCCTAATTCACTATAAGCCCCAGGAAGGGAAGGACTGTGTCTGACTTCCATCACGATGCTAGAACATAGCCCTATGAGGTACTCAAGGACTGAGTATGCCGGCACAATGAAGTTCTTGTCATCCCAAGGCTGGGGAAGCCCCTGGTTCTCCTGCTGAAACCCCAAATCTCGGTGGCCCAGGTGGAGGTGACAAAGGTGAGTGCACCAGATGTGGCCCCGCCCTCAAGGGAAGGATCTCATTTGCTCATCAAGTCAGATGGAGCCCCTGCTGAGTCACCTGAACTGAGGCTCTGGCTCTTTAATCCCTAGCTCCCCAAGCTTTGCCAAAAACATCTACAATTACAAAAACCCAAAACCCTAAAACCCTCTTGGGGTAGTACTCCCCCTGGAGAAACCAGCGCTAGTAGGAGTCCGACACCAAGGGACACCCTCACAAGACGGATTATTCCTAATGCTCCGCCCATTTCAGCTCCGAGCCTGGGCTCGACCCACCCACTAATGCCTCATCACAGCCCCATCCCATTGAGGGGTCGGTCCCCGAAGCCAGCACTCCAGCTCCTCCCCTAAAGCACAGGCCCCCCCAGTCAAGGCACAGTTACCGAGCTGATGCCAGGAAGGGAAAGAACGAACGGAGCCCAGATCCTAGGACCCGGGAATCAGCGCCATGTTCTGGGGCCTCCTCTGGGAGCATGACAACCCCGCCGGGACTTCCACCTGCCTTCTCCCCGATCTGCTGGTCCTTGGAGAGGCTGGTGATCATCTTCACGTCTTCATCTGTCAGTTCTCCCACGGCGACCTTGTTGTCCTTCTTGGCTACATGGTTGGCCAAGATGACAGTGGCAAAGACGGGGAAGCCGTTGGCCGTGTTGAGGGAGCCATCATAGTTGTTGTGGTAAATGCCAGTCAGCTCCTGAGACGGGGAGACAACCCAGAGGGTCAGCCCAGGGTTAGGCTCAGGGGCGGGGTCCTCTTCCCCGCTACCGCCATCATCTGACTTCTCAACTCCTCCCTGCCAGAGGAGATGAGTAACCCAGACCAGAGCAAAACTCCTCCTCCCTACATTCCGACCAGAAGGCTCTTCTCCTCCCAGTGACCCAAGAACTGAACTCAGCCTACTCCTCCCGAGGCCAGCAACCCTTTCTGCACCACAGATGCTCACGCTGATGTCCTTAGCCACTCGCCTCCCTCCAGGCCTGCTCCTGGGCCACTTACTATCTCATCTCCTGGCTTACAGCTGTCCACCAGATCGGCGAGGAGGATGGCGTCCTTGGAACGAGGCAGCCGGCCGGCCGCCACTTTGCCGGGACTCTCCTGAATTCGGATGCGCTGGTAGTTCTGATAGATGGTCTGTGTGGGACAAACAGAAGGTCACAGGAACCTGTCTCTGTCTGGTCGGCTTTGCACTCTTCCAAGCCCGGATTTGCTATGTCACCTGACCCTGGCCATGGCCCCACGAGTAAGGAGAACAGACGGAATTCTGATCTCCATCAGTGACCCAGAAAACGGAAAGCTGAAGCCAGCAGAGGACGAGATTGCCGTGACTAACACATGGACAGTCCCCATTCCCGCCCCTACCATTGTGGGTGCACCCTTCCTGCTAGACAGTCACGCACCTGCTTGTAGCCGAGCGCTAGTGCGTATGGATGCCACAGCCACACTGCCTGGGTTCGAACCCTAGCTCTGTGGCTTCAGCTGTGTGATCCTGGGGAAGCGATGCCCCCTCTCTGTATCTTCTTTGCAGAGTGGGGATGCTAACGCTCTAAGAGCAATCTCACAGTGAGAGTTAAATCACATCATACAGGGAAGCCTGGGGGGCTTAGTTAAGCATCTGCCTTTGGTTCAGGCCACGATCTTGGGGTCCTGGGAGTGAGCCCCACATAGGGCTCCCTGTGTGGCAGACAGTTCGCACCCCCGAACCCCACTCATGCATGCTCTCTCTCTCAAGTAAATAAACTCTTAAAAAAAAAAAGTCATGCCATACATCAAAAGCACTCAAATCAATGCCCAACAAGACAGTGTGGCCAATCCACCAAGTGTGGCCTCTGTGGCCAAACGTTACATGGCAATGTCGTGCCGTGCAATTTAATTAGGGTCCCTTATTTCATTTATAGTCTAGAGAAGAATGAAGCAGTTAAAAGCAGATGCTCTGGATCAAAAATGCCAGAGTTCTAATCCTTTGGGCCTCTTTCCAGCTGGGTGACTTCAGGGTCAAGAATGCCACTTGCCTCAAAAGGTATGAGGAAAACTGAAATATACATCACCCACCCACTAGGGGCCTTGCAAGTACTCCAGAAACTTGAGCTGTAGTTATTACTCATGTAGAAGCAGAGCCCGAAACCCTGCTCCTGTGTCAGAGCTTTCTCAAGGAACTTCCAGGGTAAGTGGATTCTTGAGGATGTGTGAAGCAGGCAGGGGAAGACTCTGGGCAAGGCGTGGGCTCACACTCCCCAGGGCAAGGTGCACCTGAGCTTTTGAGCAGGTCTGTTTTCAGCTGCGGGCTGCCACAAGCAGAAACTCTCAGGCGCTTTCTGCTAAGGAGGTCCCAGCTAGGGCACTTCTCAGTGGTGCAGGGCTCTGGGAGCGTGGCAGCCGGTGTTCATGGCCGCAAGGCAATAGAAGGGGTCTGGGCAACCCCCCCGCAGGTACCGCGACGACCCCAACTCTACAGAAGAAATCATTCAAACACAAAGGCAAATGACCCAGCAGCTTTAAGCAGGGCCTCCTGAATCCAATGCAGCAATGTCTAAGCCCCGCATCAGGCTCTCTGGTCAGCGGGGAGCCTGCTTCCCCCCACCCCACCTCCTCTCTGCCTACTTGTGGTTCCTCTCTCTCTGTCAAACAAGTAAAATCTTAAAACAAAACAAACAAAACAACAAATTAAAAGAAAATATTGGCTCGAATTCTTAAAAAACAGCCCACGGGCCAAACTAAGCAGGCTGGCCAGAGAGCTCTGGTTCACCTCAGGGTGTGGCCAGTGCACAAGTTCACCTCGTTTCCCGAGGCTGCTGAGCTCATGCACCTGCCTTAGCCATGGGGCAGGACCAGGGTAGACAGGAAGGGCAGCCACTGGCGGGCACGGCCTCTCACCTCCTCCATGTTGACTTCGAAGGGTCCGGCTGACTGGCACTCAGGGCAGGAGCCCGGCTTCACCTCCTGGTTCTGGGACTGACAGAAGGGCCCCAGCACGAAGTTACACTTGTTGCAGTTGTACTTGACCATGCTGAGCTGGGGCAGGACGCCCGTGCAGCTGGTCACCACGCCACTGGTGCGGATCAGCTGGTTCAGGTGCAGCTGCCTGTGGAGACGGGAGGGCCTGTCAGAGGACTGAAGGCCAAAGCCTGACCTGTGGCCTCCATAGATCAGCGCCTGACGTGAGGTGGGTCCAGGAAAACTTGGGAGCCTGCCAGATCCACAGCACCATAGCCGGTCCAAGCCAGAGGGCCCGGTGGTGAGTGGGGGCTCCTTGGCCCCGGGGCCCCAGCTCCCGCCCCGCGCCTGGCTCACCTCAACGAGCGCAGCTCCTCTACCAGAGGCAAGTGGGAGATGCGCACATGGATGTGGCTGGCGATACGGTCGTACTTCGGGTACATGGCCAGCACGACCTCCAGTGCAGCCTCGTCGAAGATCTGCAGCAGCTCTGCAGGCGCCTCTGGCAGGAAGTACGCCAGGACGTGCTCCCGGGCTGCCAGGTCCTCGTAGTTCACCACCAGGCTCTCGCGGTTCTCTGTAGGAGGGAAGAGAGACTGAGCACAGAGCTTGGCGGGGGACATGGCAGGTGACATACCTCTCCCTGCGTGACGAGGCAGGCCTGCCCGCCCCCTCCAATCCTTGACCTGGAGCTGGAAGCCCCAGCCCCAGCTTTGAAGCCTGCCCTGCTTTAACTGTGTGGCTCTGGCAGTAAGTGACACATCCTATGCCTCAACTTCCCAATCTATAAAATGCAACAGCACACTACGTAGGAAGTCACATTACATGCAACGACACATGCGGGGTGCCTCTTACAGGAGGGCTGCAAACTCAAAATGCCTAAAAGGGCCAAGGAGGAAACCCATGAATAAACCTCATCAGATACGAGACAAAAAGGAGCGACAATAGCGGAAAGATTCACAAGCTTCTTTTTAAATGTAATTCCTGTCCCACAGAAATGTGCTATTTTCTACCTGAAGTAGTAATCCAGACTTTGACATTAAACCTGTCTCATTTTAAGCACGTCAAACAATGCTTCTGTGGTCCAGATGTCGTCTCTGGGTAGCACTGTCCCTGGCACAGACACGCGGTGCTTTTCGTCTTTTGCCCGAGGATGGACATCTCGGGCTTCAGGTGCCACCTCCTGTCCAGCCACTGCCAGCAAGGGGCCCGGTATTCCCTGCACTTCACATCTCGAGTCAAGGTGCTGTTGAAGGCCCAAGGGAATGACCGCCCAGGGGAGAATGCGGCAAGGCAGACTGCAGCGAGTGGAGGGGCAGCGGAGACAGGCGAGAGCCGCACCTTTACACATGTCGCTGATGCGCTCCTTGAAGACGTTGTGGCCATGACCATCCACGTGGGTGCGCAGGAAGTTCTTAAAGCGGTGGCGGATCTCCAGGCGTGGCCCTGCCATGCTCACCCACTCACGCACAGAGTGGCCTTTGAGGTCCTCCAGGTTCTCGATGCTCTCGATCATGTCTTCATCCTCCTCGCCGTCCTCCGTGGCCCTCTCTACCTGGCGCCGTTTCCGGGAGGGACGCTCCTCGTCCTCCTCATCGCTGTCTGGGGACCAAAGGGATACCCTCCGGTGAGATTTTCCCACCACCTTCCATCTACCTTCCCCGGAACTCCCTGTCCAGCGCCCCAAGGCTCTGGAAGCTTGGAGGTACCCTTGGAGGTCCAGACGTTCGAGCCTACCATACAGGAGCCCGCGGCGCATGCGGCCCAGGCCCCGGCCAGCCTCTCGGTCACGCTGCCGCATGGCCCGCTCTGCCGCCTCCCTCTGACTGGCTGTCAGCTCCTCTACATCCTCGTCATCCAGGGCCAGGCCCTCAGCCTCGTAGACATCCAGCTCCGGGATGGCACGATAGTCCCTGAGGGAGTCCCCCAAACAGACCGTTAGTATCAACAACAAAACAAAAGCCGCCCCAGGAACTGGGCCTGCTCCAGAAGACTCAGGAACCCCAGCCTGCCCAGGCCAGGAGAGTCTCCCAAGCCAGAAATACAAAAGGTTCCAAAAGGATCTCCAACAGAGACAACGTGTGCTCTGTGCACACAACGGAGTATCACTCAGTCTTCAAAAGGAAGAAAGTTGGGGCCCCTGGATGGTTCAGTGCTTTAAAGCCTCTGCCTTCGGCTCAGGTCATGATCCCAGGGTCCTGGGATCGAGCCCCGCATCGGGCTCTCTGCTCCGCGGAGAGCCTGCTTCCTCCTCTCTCTGCCTGCCTCTCTTGCCTACTTGTGATCTCTGTCAAATAAATAAAATCTTTAAAAAAAAAAAGGAAGAGAGTCTGACCGTGGGTGAACCTTGAGGACAATGGATTCAGTGAACTAAGTCACACAAAGGACAAACTCCGCAGGATTCAGCTTGGGGACGTAAGAAAGTGCTGGAAGTGGTTTCACAACCAGAGTGAACTCAACGCCCTCAAACTGGACACTCGGAGATGGTTAAGATGGTAAAATCTGTGTTATGTGTGTTTACCACCATAAAAACGGGGAGGGAGACCTCCAGACAGCTTTGAGCATCCAGTCAGAAACAGGAATTTGAGGAACCACAAAACCTTCAGGAAGAAAGGCCCTTCAGACAGCCAACCCCAACTTCCCAACAAATTCTCCCTGTACCCCCCCACCCCCAAGACAATGCTGCCTCAAACCCCTTGAAGCACTGGGAAGGTCTTCTCTTGACATCAGCCAAACCGGCCTCTCAGAAACGCCCGCCCACTCGATCAACCCTCTCAGCTACTCCAACACCTCTCCAAGGCCTCCTGGCCTCCTTTTCCACCATGTCACTGGGCAGGTATGCAAAGGGGAATGTTGTCTGGACAAAGAACCCACTGAGAGCAAGGACGGCTTTCCTCCCCACAATTCTGGAAGGGAGACATCATTACTCCATCGGAAAGAGGAGGATGATAGGGCTTTTGCCAAGAGCCACTCAGCAGAGCTGGGTATCAAAATGCGGTCCAACCACGACCTGCAGGCTCGTTCCCCGATACCACACTACCTCCCTAAGACGATCCTCTGGAATTCTCCATTTTTTCAAGGTAAATGGTGATTGGGGGGACCGGCTATTTTTTTTTTTTAATAAATTCAGAATAAGTAATTCCGTATTGTTGATGCCAGAAACAGATCCCAGAGGAGCCAGGTAAATGTGTGGGCTGACCCATTTCTGAATTCTTAAATGCCCTCAGTTAAAAGGTATCTGTCTCTTTGAGAAAATTTTAAGACACATGAGATGTCCTCCATCCTCAGTGAAATTCTAATCGGTCCATAAAAAAATTAATAAATGGGGCACCTGGGTGGCTCAGTTGGTTAAGTGTCTGCCTTCGACTTGGGTCATGATCCCAGGGTCCTGGGATCGAGCCCTCCATCGGGCTCCCTGCTCTGCGGGAAGCCTGCTTCTCCCTCTCCCAATCCCCCTGCTTGTGTTCCCTCTTTCGCTGTGTCTCTGTCAAAGAAATAAGATCTTTTAAAAAATTAATAAATTGGGTTTTATCAAAATAAAAAAAAAAGAGCTTGTGCCTCTAAAGACACCATTAAAAAAAAGTGAGAAGAAAATATTTGCAGATCATGTATCTGGTAAAGGAACTGTATCCAGAATAAAATTAAAAAAAAAATTTTTTTTTAAGATTTTATTTATTTATTTGACAGAGATCACAAGTAGGCAGAGAGGCAGGCAGAGAGAGAGGGAGAAGCAGGTTCCCTGCCGGGCAGAGCTTGATGCAGGCCTCGATCCCAGGACCCTGGGACCATGACCTGAGCTGAAGGCAGAGACTTAACCCACTGAGCCAACCAGGCGCCCCATAATAAAATTTTAAAACCTCTTACAACTCGATAATTTAAAAAAAAAAAAAAAAATCAAGCAATCCAATCATAAAATGGCCAAAAGATCTGAACAGACATTTCTCCAAAGATATACAAATGGCCAATAAGCACATAAGAAGATGTTCCACATCATTAACCACCAGGGAAATGGAAACCAAAACCCCCGTGGGACATCACGTCACACCTACTGGGATAGCTATCACCAAAACCCAAAAAATAACAGGTGTCACCAAGAGCTGGAGGAAATAGCAGCCTCGTACACCCCTTGTGGGAACATAAAATGGTGGAGCTCTTTCAGAAAACAGTCTAGGAATTCCCCAGAATGTGTACAGAGTTAAAATATGAGCCAACGATCTCATCCCTAGATGGATGCTGAAGAGAATTCAAAACGTATGTTGGTCTAACACTTTGGAGCTGATTTGTCCAAAGGCTCCCAATTCCTTCCAGAGTGTGGGGCATATGGCACGTCCACAATCACCTGGGTGATGATATTTAATGCAAAGACCCGAAAGGCCCAGGGAGCCCTTGCAAGTTCCTCCGGTGGCTCACAGAGAGCACCATCGCTCCCCTACCACCACCCCACCGTGGACCATGGGAAGGCCTGTACAGTACTCTCCTACACTCCACGTTTGGAACCCCAGAGTCAGAGTCAAAGAAGGCCCCAAAGGAGAGTCTTCATAAGGCTGTGGGGATTCAAACAATTCTACCAGTAGTATATCTACCAAATCCTGGTTGTAAATATGGGGCAGAGCAGCAGGAGAACTCTAACCTTGCTCCCTTGCACAGCCTACTCCATGACCTTACCACTGAGTCTCAAAACCTTTAATACGTGTTTGTGTTTTTATTAATTAGTGTGAAACTATCTAACCCAGGGCCTGATACAGATTAGGCGTAATAAATGTTTGCTGAAATGCATTGAAATCTTGATACACCAACCTCCACCCGCAACATCTCTTTTAAGTTGCAACTGCACAGTAATACTCCGCTGCCTGCTTCCTGTTCTTCCAAGTCAATCTTAGTATCCCTGCTAATGATGTGGCCCACCACAGGAGAGACTCCTTGCATCCCCTGAGGGGCACATCTTGCAGAGCTAAGGTTTACCCAGGCCTTAGGGCCCGGACTATGTATGATACTGCAAGTTACTCAGGTCTATATTGCGGTTCCTCGGACCTGTCTTTCTCCCCCTAGATCCTGCATCAAGGTGCACTCATAGGCAAGGACACAGATTCCTCTGCCTCCCCCTGTACCCAAAGCAAGGTCACTGGACACACCATGGGTGCTCGGCAAAACTATCTGAATGCTCGGCCTTGCATGCAAATACCTCTCCATGCCATCTCCGATAAGCTCCTCTCCATCCTCTTCCTCTTCATCCAGGGGTCCCTCTGTACCTAGAAGTCCCTCAGACTCATCCTCAAAGGGGGGAAGATCACGGCCAGGGCTGGAGGTCAGGGCATCTGTGCGACGGGAGCTTCGCCCGGGGCTGGAGGTGAGAGGATCACTTCGCAGCCTCCGGGCTGGGCTGGACGCCACTGTGAAGGACTCCGATGATTCCTGCAGGAGAGGACCGAGAAGGTGAGGGCTGACTTAACACCCTCTCCACCACTCCATAGCCCTGCAGCCTCAGGACTTTGCATCTCAGGTTCCCTCTGCCTGGAAGGCTCTCCCGGTAAGCTCTCAGAGCCAATGGCTTCTCGACATACAGGAAGCAGCTGGAGTATCTCTTCCTCAAATACTCCAGGTACTGACATTTCCCGGTGTTTTCTCCATGACAAGTCACTAAGGGCACCTCATTTGTCTGTGTACCCATTCCTCTACTACTCCCGCCTTCCTCTCCTGTAAGCACGCGTTCCAACCCACAATCCGCAAGCCACTGGGACAGGAGACATAACGCGACAGTGACCAAAGCGTAAGCGATCTGGAATGGACAGGCTGGTGGAGGGGAAAGACAATAAATAAAGCCAAGGGACAAAAAAAAGCACTACAATAATACGTGGTCGAAGGTGCGGGGCCTTATCCGTCTTGCGTTACACCCAGCGCCCAGCACAGAGCGGGAGCCCCACAAGCATGTGCGGAGTGAGTAAATGATAGCGGCCGCGTCGGCCACGGAGCTCGGGTTACGGAATTCGGGGCTCCCGGCTTGGAGGGCGGGGAGGAGGAGGCATTCCCCGAATGCCCGGGGATTCGAGCGGTTTGGGGGCCCGCAAGGGAGGAGGAGAGGGGAGAAACCGGCTTCAAACCAGAACCCGGGGACCCAACCCCAACTGCAGGCTCGATCCGGACGGGGCGGAGTAGGGTGAGCACCTGAGGACCAGAAGCGCGCAGCCCCTCGCCCCGGGTCCCGGCGCGCGCCCGGCCCGCCCGCGCCCCGGGCCCCAGCAGACATGCAGCCTCGCCGGGCCCAGCCGCCGGCCCCCGCCCCGGCCTGCGCCTCCGTCCCGCACCGCAGGCCCGCAGCCCGCCGGGGAAAGCCCGCGCGCTCACCGCCATCGCAGCAGTACCACGCTCCCCGCCGGTACTCCGGCAACAACCAGTTTTCGCGCGAAAATCGGCTCACGTGACCCTCCCGAGCCCGGGAAGCGACTGAAGAAACACTGCGTCATGACGTCAGCCTCATCTGCGCGCCCGGGGGGCGGGCCAGAGGAAGAGGCCCCGCCCACGCCTCCCAGGAGCCCCCGCCTACCCTGCCTTGGCGCGCGAGTGGGGGGACCCTCAGCAAGGGGGCAGTGGGGACCAGCCCCGCCGGCCGCTGGCGTGACCTCGCTCTCCCTGTGGCCGTTTTACAGAGGAGGCAGCTGAGGCCCGTTTTCTGAGGTCTCCTGAGCCGCAGGTCTCTTTCAGCTACTCCGGAAGCTCTCAGGCCGAATACTTAGAGCCCCCAGACAGCCCCAGGATTGTAGCAGGCCACAATTTGATGTTCTAGTGGGAGCTACGTTCGCCGAGGAGAGCAGAGATGCAGAGGCGTTCCAGATAGAAAGAACGTCATTTGTAAAGATGGAGAGAGGGGCGCCTGGGTGGCTCAGTGGGTTAAGCCTCTGCCTTCGGCTCAGGTCATGATCTCCGGGTCCTGGGATCGAGCCCCGCATCGGGCTCTCTGCTCAGCGGGGAGCCTGCTTCCCCCTCTCTCTCTGCCTGCCTCTCTGCCTACTTGCGATCTCTGTCAGATGAATAAATAAAATCTTAAAAAAAAAAAA
>PISX010029373.1:0-20143 GCA_004024625.1 Mellivora capensis
GATGCCGAGTGATGTGGAGCACTTTTTCATGTGTCTGTTGGCCATCTGGATGTCTTCTTTGCAGAAATGTCTGTTCATGTCCTCTGCCCATTTCTTGATTGGGTTATTTGTTCTTTGGGTGTTGAGTTTGATAAGTTCTTTATAGATTTTGGACACTAGCCCTTTATCTGATATGTCGTTTGCAAATATCTTCTCCCATACTGTCAGTTGTCTTTTGGTTTTGTTGACTGTTTCCTTTCCTGTGCAAAAGCTTTTGATCTTGATGAAATCCCAATAGTTCATTTTTGCCCTTGCTTCCACTGCCTTTGGCGATGTTCCTAGGAAGATGTTGCTGCGGCTGAGGTCGAAGAGGTTGCTGAAAATCACGTTTTTTAAAAGTTAAAAAAAATTTTTTTTAAGTAGGCTCCACACCCAGTATGGGGCTTGAACTCACAATTTCAAGATCAAGAGTCATGTATTCTGTTGACTGAGCCAGCCATGCATCCCGCATTTTTAACTTAAATATGGAAAGCTTGGTTAGGCTACCAAATGATGTATTCAAGTTTTCCTTTGCTTTTCAAGACTAAAGATATCTAGTGAATGTAACTCTCCTACATTGTCTAAGGAATTGACAATCATCTGGTGAAAACTATCAGAGAATGGATTAAGAAAATTAAAAGTTCTCTGTGGATCTTGTCTTGAAATTGTAATCTCTTCTGAAGTGATGTAACTGTTATATTGCTAGTAAATTAAAGAAGAGAGATCATTCTGTAATTATAAGGTTACAGCCTAATATATAATGTTTAATTTTTTACTTCCCTTAGGTGAGGGTGAAATAGTGTGATTACATTTCATCTGAAATCTAAAATTAGCTCAAACCAACATGTTCTCTTTAAAAGGGTAAAAGGAAAATGATGTAATGTTTTGTAAGTCACATTAAATTCTGCTAGTAGTCTTTGTAATGACATATCTTGTGATTTTGTGTTTGAACTTTTACAGAAGGAAATAGAGCATTGAATAAGCTATATCCAGTTAATTTTAACAACCAAATGAGCAAAAAGTTTAAACCTAAGAGAAAATATATATTCTTCGTATTTTATTTTATAAAATAGAATGATACACCTCTCAAAAACATGCATGGTTATTTTTGGTGAGATGACATGATGTGTGAAATAACTTGATTTTCTGCTGTGATGTTGCACCTGAAATAATAAATGCAAACAAATATGAATTACAAGGTAATTCCACTGTTTATACCCAGTTTGGGAAATTGATATCTATTCTTGACAGTAAAATGTCCAATCAAATGAAATGAAGATCTGCTAGTATTGGAATTTTTTAAAAGTAAAAATATAGAACCCAAGTCAAATAAAAAGTTTTGAATTTTTCTTTAATCCTTCAATTTGAATCAGATTAAGAATAATAGAGTCTTTAAATTTTAATCTCTAATTTGATATAAGAAATACCAAAATTCCCTATCTATAATTTATTTGGCAATTTTTAAAAAGGTTTTATTTATTTATTTACGAGAGAGAGTGAGAGAGAGAGCAGAGCAGCATGTGGGGAGAAAGGGCAGAGAGAGAGGAAGAAGCAGCCTCCCTGCTTTCCCACTAAGCTGGGATCGCCCTTTGTGGAACTCTTGATCCTAGGACCACATGATCATGACCTGAATTGAAGGCAGACACTCAACTGATGAGCCTCCCAGGAGCCTCATTATTTGACAGTTTTTGATCGTCAGAAATTGGTTATTGATCAATAAAAGGTGATTTATTACTATAATCATGTATTCAGTATGAAATATAGAGAGTAGAACTTATGAGAAAATTCTGTCCATAGATAGTTAATTTTTCTGAATATCTTTGGGGATTAGGGCTGATTAATGGATTTTCCTGAGTAATTTCCCGAGTAATTAGGAATTACAGTAATTTCCTGAGTAAAACGTGAGAAAATGTTTTAAAATAAATTTTATTTTCCTTTTGGTAGGTGGGTTGGAAGGGGAAGAGGGACTAAAAGGGCTTGAATTATGACAAAGATGCAGGGTATAAAATAAATAATGAGTACAGCTCTTTGTGCACCAGAGTTTATTTTATTCCAGATTATCCCTTGAGTTATTTTTAATTTATTTTTTTAATTAAACAGATTTCAGTTGTTTAATTGAGATAACTGCAGATTCATATATGGTTTAAGAAATAATATGGAGAGAACTCCCTTGTATACTTTGCCCAGTTTCCCCCAGTGGTAACATTTTCCCAAAGTATAGTATAATGTCACAACCAGAATATTGGCATAGATACAGGTCCTTGAATTTTTATAAAAGCCTGAAAAAGAATTATTTTATTTGACAATTTGTTTTCCCTTTCATATAGTTTCCTGCTGTAGGACCAATATTAAAACTGAATATAAATAGTGTTTATAAAAAATCAGTGTGATTGATGACTTATAATCATCTGTTTGAAGAATATTTTATGTATTACCAATTATATACCAACCACAAAAAGCAAAGTTTTCTCTTTCTCTCTCTCTCTCACTCTCTGTGCATGTAGATATAGGTGTGGGCAGATAATTTCTTTCTTTTTTCTTTTTAAGATTTTATTTATTTGAGAGAGAGAGGATGAGAGAGAGCATGAGAGGGGAGAGGTCAGAGGGAAAAAGAGACTCCCCTGTGAGCAGGGACTGCCTCCCCCCCCCCCCAACTGATGTGGGACTCAATCCTGGTTCTCCAGGATCATGATCTGACCCGAAGGCAGTTGCTTAATCAACTGAGCCACCCAGGTGCCTGTGGGTAGATAGTTTCTAATGCCACATGATAATATTCAGAATTTAGAGTGGAGGGTGACAATAGGATCTGTCATTTATGTTCAAGATGGCATGCAACATAGTTCAGTGTTCAAGATACAGAGGAATATTTGACTGCAATGATAATATTTGACTGAAATATTTGACTGCATCTATCTAGGAGACATCAGTTTTGACCCCAGTATAGATACATGCAAAATATTCCCTTTAGTAACTGTGATAATTGAACTCTTTCTTCATGCTTATGAAGATCATTTTGGATTTTGAGAACCTAGCCAGCAGCTCACAGTCACTTTGGTCTTTGTGAAGTTGGAGACTGTTTTATTCTTTTCAAGAGCTCTCCTTGCTTAATAGTATGGTTCTGGTCGTTGGATTCTTCTTCTTCTTCTTCTTCTTTGATTAAAAAAAAAAAAGATTTTATTTATTTATTTGCCAGAGAGAAAGCAAGAGAGCACAAGCAGGGGGAGTGGCAGGCACAGGGAGAAGCAGGCTCCCTGCTGAGCAGGGAGCCCAATGTGGGACTTGATGCCAGGACCCTGGGATCCTGACCTGAGCCCAAGGTAGTCGCTTAACTGACTGAGCCACCCAGGCCTCCCTGGTCTTCTTTTTATTTTAAGTGTTTTCATTGATTTCTTTTTCTTTTTTCTTTTGTATTAGAAGTTCAGATGTGTATATTTATATATGATTTATTGTTTTCAGTTATAATAATTATGTAATATTCATTCCAATGATAATTACATTTTCAACTTTGGTAATTTAATGAATTATTCTGTCAGGATTATTCTTGATCAGAGTCAAAGGGTCCAAAAAAATAAATGCTCGTGATATTTCTTGCAGCAGTTTTGCCAAAGGGTTTGGATAAATTCTCCAGGAGACTTTACACTGACTCTAACTGTTAATTAATAATTAACTTTATTGTTGTCTAGAAAACCATATTGCTGCCATATGGCCCTAGTGGTTTCCTCAGTTAGGTAAAAAAGAAGACAGTAACATGGCACATGGTTTTTGAAGAGTATATAGTCCATAAAATATTATTCATCTTTGAGCAACATTGTCACTGTTGGATGTAGAGCAGCTACAGGTCCTAGCATCCTTTTAGGATTTATTACATTTTATTACAAGAAATAGGAAAAAAAATCATGTATGTAGGTTTGCATTCTCCAAGTACAGAGTTGAATCCTTGAAAACTATCAAAACATGTTTTCTGCTTCATTTCTTTTGCATTAAAATGATAGTGAGTAACAAACTATTAAACAGATATTTTGGGGATAACACTAAATTATAGTCTAATATTACCAATCTTTAAATATTTCTAAAAGAATAGAGAATTAGGATATTTTAGGTTCAATATTGGGTTATTTTTTAATATCTAAGATCTAAGACATTCTTGAAAGATGGAAATCAGGTAGAAATTGGATCAAAGAAGGAAACCACAGACCAAAATGTGGAATAGTGCTATTGCTAACTCTTATTGCTCATTCCTCAGCAATGAGATAGACACCTCCAGGACACCTAACTCTTCCCAATACCACCAACAAGGTGGTGGGATGGGAGTACCTTAGGAGAATCAACTGGCTCAGTGGCATCTTCCACTCCCCCCTCCATATCTTGGACCAGGCAGAGAAAACTATTTTCTGCCTCTAGGAGTGCATAGTGACTTTGAAAATTTAGGCACAAAGATAGGGCAGAACCTTAGATATCTTAGATACCTTAGAGAAATGTGAACCTCAGACCCAGCAGGTGCAGTAACCATCCAGCAAATAATAAATACAAAGGTGAATACACACAACACAGAATCAGTAAATATTTGCAGAAAATTAGTACCACAGAAGCATGGAAAACTGAACACTGAACTGAAAGGAGAGAGAACCATAGTTAACGGAGCACATACACACAAAATTAAAATAAATGTTGTCTCTGTGTACCACAATGCACGTGAGATTGTATTAGAGCAGCAAAAACTAAAGCAACACAGACAATGTAAATGAAACACTTGGTTAATGAGATGAAACAAGCAAATGAAAGAGCTCAAAATGTGAGCCATAAAACAAATAGGAATAAGAGGAGGGATGAATAAGACTGGCATGATTAAACTGAAGATCATTTCCAAAATGCAGAAAGTATATTTCAAGTCAGAGCAAAGAGGCCTAAAGAATAGGTACAGAATTCTTGAAATCCATCTAATGGAACTGAAAAAGAATATGAGAATAAAACACACACGTGTGTGTACATGCAGATGCATATACAATGACATAGTGAAATTTCAAGATACTAAAAATACAGAGAAAACCCAAAAGCATTCTTTAGAAGAAATATCAGATCCTTCACATACAAAAAAACAAGAATCACCATAACCTCTAACCTCTAATATTTTTGACAAGACCATCTTGAAAGAGGTAATAGAAAATTATGTGAAATTTCTGACTCTTTGAAACTTTGGATACTATAATTAATCAAATTATATCTACTGTGTCGGAAGAATTTTCACACATGAAAGTTTATATATGGATGGACTCTGACAATTTATTATGCATAGAACCTCTGAAATAATTCCTTGAGGTTATGTACACTAGGAGGGAAGACAATATGAATCTAAGAGGAATAATTGGAAATCAATTATTTGCAAAATATTAATAACCTATGAGGATAGACTATTTAGAAGTCTTATAGTATAGTAGTAAGGGGCATGGGTATTGAGCCAAATATTATTGGAAGTCTAGCTTTGGTACTAATTAGCTGTATGACCTTGCACAAATTTCTTAACTTCTTTGACTCAGTGTCTTTATTTGTAAAATGGAGGAAATAACTATATTTACCTCGTGAGAGTATTGTATTAAATAAATGAGCCCTTGAAAAGTGCTGAAAATAATGCCTGGCAAATTACGAGCACTCAATAAATGTTAACTATAGTTATTATTAATATAAAAACTAATAGTTTGAACTAAAAATGCAGGCATTATAAAATAGAGTTTATCTGGGACAAAGAGAATACGTTTAAATAACATTTTTCTAATATTTTTTCTTTTTTTTTAAGATTTTTAAAAAATTTATTATTTATTTGACAGACAGAGACCACAAGTAGGCAAGAGAAACAGGCAAGGAGAGAGAGAAGGAAGCGGGCTCTCTGTGGAGCAGAGAGCCCGATATGGGGCTCGATCCCAGGACCCTGGGATCATGACCTGAGCCGAAGGCAGAGGCTTTAACCCACTGAGCCACCCAGGCGCCCCATTTTTTCTTGATATAATAGATGACGTGGATGCTGCTCGACTTTCATCATTGCTAGAGTATATCTAGGAGTGTGTTAAAAATGTAGTTAGAGTTAGTTTCTGGGTCTTTTTTTTCTAACCAACAAACTTGGTGCAATTTCATTCTTGCCTGTCTCCAGAGTTATCCCCTGTTTATTTGTCCATTTGTCCATCAGTTGTTTCTAAAACTTACTTGGGGAAAATAAGTGACTTCCTATTGCATTTGTGTGTATGTTCATGTGGGGATAAATTGTATTCTTTTTGGAAAGTTAATTAGTATTGATTTCTTTACTGAGTCACTCACTGATCAGTTTATTAAAATAAATAAAACAGTATTAAGGTAGATATGATATATTTGTATTTTCATGAGAAAACATGATCTTAAAAGACTGAGACAACTAGAATTTTACTTTCTAAGTCTTTAAAAATTTATTTTCCTGTAAGCTAAAATGTGAAATCCTTAGCATAAAACATAAAATCCTTTATTTAACATTACCTAATTTCCTAGTGTCCCCTACTGTCACTCTCTTGTAAACTTCAGTGAGAAATTATGTTAACCTGCCTTGTCATCTTGCCTTTATGCCTTTGCTCGACACTCATTCTGTCTAAAAAGCCCACTGGCCTCTAAACAAACATAAAAATTATGTGCTTGTATATGCCTATCTATGTACAGGTAGAGAAAGTTAAATTTGTATGAATGAAGGAACTCAACTGCCATCTTCTCTAAGAATGCTTGCTAAATTCCTTACTATCAGGTATCAGAAATAAATGTATGGATTTTTGTGGTGGGATAAGGGAAGGAATCAGGATTTATAAATTGGGCATTGTGTACTCCCTTGAACTAATGATTTTGTTCCCAGGAACTGTACTGGAGTTAAAGACTTTGCTGACTAACCTGATATGGGGGTGTCCTGCACATAGATGGTCTCTTAGAGGTTGGACAGCATACCAGAAGACTTTTTCATTCACACATTACTCTCTTTCTCCCTTTACTATTGTATTTTAGTCCTTCAGTTCTTTCTCTTGTGTTACTTGCTCAGTCTTGACTTCAGTCTTCTAAGATGAGGGACTTTACCCAGAAGTCGACAGTTCCCTAGTCTGCCTTTGGCACTGAAGAATATTTATGGACTCAAGTATGGGTTACCACTATGGCCATTGTCTCCTTTTCAAGTTTCAATTTCTGTTTATTTCCCAGCATCTTAAAAGTGATCTAAAATTGAAAGAGTTAATCACATCTACTAGTCCTATGGAGGACCACTCATGAGTTCTGTATTCCCTCTGCATGTGTAAGACTTGGTGCTTCAAATTTTAAGAAAGGATCTCTCTTGTTTCTGATTTTGAGTTCCTTTATAAATTCCTCTTTGATTAGCTTACAGTTGAGAGATAGTGCTTTAAATGTTTCCCCCTTCCTTTTTTCCAGATTTCATCCATGTAAGAATTTGCTTCAACACCGGGCAATGACTTTCTTTATGTGTGTTCTTCTTTAGTTATTTTTTAGTTATTTTTTTTTCCATCTGTAGTTGTTGATTTGCTTCATTTTCTCCTTTCATTTTTCCTTTAGTGTATACTTATTTTCCATTCAACTTAATTTTATTATATATTAAAGTTCTGGATTTTATTTCTGTGCAGTGGAGTTACTTGTTAAAAATATGTATTCAATCTGCTCTATTGGCTTGGAAGCTTGTTTAGTATATTTTTGATGTTTCTATAACAGTTCTTCCTTTCTACCATAATCAAAAGAAGAAGAGTAGACCTTAATATCCTCCTGTAAGCTAAGAAGGGAAAAACAATATGCCTTTTTGATACAGTATATCAATAGTTTCTGTGGAAATTTGGAGGGGAGAAGAGCTGCTACCAAGTGCCTCTGAGATCGCATGCATCTTCAGAGAACCATGGAGATGGTGCCACAGCTGTTTTACAGTTTGAATGGCAGTTGAGAAAGAATTTTCTATGACTTGACTATGAGTCATAGAAAGAATTGACTATGACAAGCTATAGCATAGAAAGGTCAGCCCCAGGGTTGAGTGGTGTAGAGAGTAGATTGGGTGGAGCACCATGCTACCCAGCTTTGTCTCTCCTTGGCTCTTCCTGTCTGAGCTACATTTCCGAGATGCACAGCATGCGGCAGCTGCCTTGTGCTACAGGCAAAATAACATTCTCTAAGACAGAAAACTTGTCAGAGTGGTTTAGGTTTATCAGAACAAACACTCACATTGAACAACTGATTTAGAAAGTGATACCTACTTAATGCAAAAAATTTTGGTGGATATTTCTTCTTTAATAAAAACAAAGGCAAACTCGGAAGAGAAATCCATAATTGCAAATCTATTGCGTCAATTAAAACGGGAAACGGTGGCTGACTCATGAAGTGATTACTTTATGCTGGCAGTGGATCTGAAATCGTCATATGTATTTTAAACATTTGTCATGCTCTTCGGTTATTATCCTGTCAATGAACTCAGCACATTATAAACAAATAGGCGACAGGAAAGCAATTAGAAATTTAGTATATATTATTCTGTACTGTGCTTTGTTTTCATTTTTCTTTTATTTGTTTATGTGGTAAAGTAAGTGCATAGCCTCTCAAATGCTGGTCTGCTCCATAAATGATGTGAGTAGTCGATTTTTCTTTGAGGTAGTACAACTGTTATTGGTGTTTTTATTTTAGTACGTATTTTTCAATCACTTTGACTTGTGCACTGATGGATATGTCTCTGTGTGAACACCCACACTCCTTTAATCACTGGCAGGGCAAATGGAGATGGGAGACTTAACATCAGGGTCTTAAAGAAAAGAGTATTCTTTAATGGGAAAGCAGACAAAGAGAAGATTTTTTTTTTTTTTTTGAAGTGTCAAAGCTCTCTGTCCCCATTTTCTTATTCCTTATCCCTGGCTTCAAGGAAGAATAATGTCAGGACTGCATATTTCTTTCAAAATGGATTTTAGAAGTCCATTTGCTGGTGTCCTGATTATAGGAACTGGAATTAAATTTGGGTTGGGGGGGATACTGCATACATTGACTGGTCTTCAGACAGCATTTGACTAAGTTAGGTCTTCCCCAAAACAGCCCAATGCATACACTGGGAGGTGGCCCCTTGTGGTTCTATTTCTTCCTGACTCTCTGTGTCACAGTGGGTGATTCCTTTTGTTCCAGTTTCCCCAAAGCTGATGAATCAAAACCCAAGGATAATTTCTCATTATGTAATTTTTCTTCAAGAAACTTTTAGAAAAGTTCGGCTTAACTATGGTATTTTGCTTAGAAGGTTAGATATGTTTTAACACCAAAGCCCAAAATAGTCTGAGCTGATAATGATTAATTCAGTGTACTTATTCATATAGCATACTAGATAATCGGCAGTGGGGCTGCAGGTAAATATTTATTTTGGGAGCTTTATGTTATATGGTCACATTGAAGAGATACAGTGACGTCATCATTTGAGATATTAACTGGAATTTTCTCCTCTTTCCTTCACACGTGTCAACCATCCAAACTCACACCATCATTAATTTTAGGGCAAAGTTATCATATCAATGTTGGAGGAAAACAGCAAAATCTTTCATTTCTAACATGAAGAGCCTGGGCATTAGGTACAAGACCCAAATTAGAAGTGTTTTATTTGAGTGTAGTTGACACACAATATTACATTAGTTTCAGGTGTACAACTTAGTGATTTGACAGGTTTATATGTTATGATCTGTTCATCACAGATGTGACTACCATCTGTCCCCCTTTCATCATTATTACAGTATCATTGACTATATTCCTTATGCTGTGCCTTTTATTCCCATGACATACTCATTCTCTAACTGGAAACCTGGATCTCCCACTCTCCTTTACCTATTTTCTTGTCCTCCCCATCTCTCCCCTCTGACAACCATCAGTTTGTTTTGTGTATTTATGGGTCTGTTTCTGTTTTTGTCTATTTATCCATTTTTAAAATTAATAAGTAATTAATTAAAGGGTCCAAAGCTTTTATTGATAGCCAGAGAACTAGTTATTTTTGACAGTCTGCTTTCTTAACTTCCCCCTCGCCCTACCACATCAGAACTGTGATGCTGTGTTATTGGGAGAAATGGGAGAGTAAACCAAGTGAGTGGGATGTGATCATTTTGCTGCTTTGCTCCTCACAGACCACACCAACCACAAGGGTTTGCTTAGTAGGTAACCCACTATAAATGTGAGATCTGAGAGAACAGAGGCCCTATTCTCTCTCTTGTGGGAACTCATGACCTTTGAGATAAGATCCCTGGGACATGAATATGTGACCAGTTAGCAGTGGCAGAATGAGTTGTTTAAATGTGAGTGGGACAGAGACTGCCTGTGCACCTGCCATCATTCTGATGTGAGATGGGAGACTGTTCAAAGTAGTGTATGGTTTCATGGGATGTGGGTTAGCTGAGAAAGTAAGCCATACGTGAATGGATGTAGCCAGAGACCATCTCAAATGCTACAGCCCTCAAGTTTGTTTCAGCAAATCCCAGGAGTTCCTCCTGTTTGCATTTGGTTTTGCATCTTTCAGACAACCACTATACCCTGTCTTTTGTTATAATTCAGTTTCGGCACCTGAAATAAATATGTAGGGATCATAGTAGGGACTGAATAAATATATCGGATTTAGAGGCTTTGTTTTCTAATTGAATCCCTTTCTTACAGAACTTATGAATAGTAGTGAGGACAATCTCCATGTTTTACATATTGCTGTATCTGGCAAAGACTTTTGTACACATGACACACTGTGAAGATAAAGAGAATGGGTCAGGGATGGAGGGAGAGGAAAAGAGACAGAAAAAAGGAGAGAAAGAAGCTTGTGAATCACAGAAACTTGTTTAAGATTCTGATAAAACAGATAACTGCATTAGAACAGTGTTGGAGATTACAAGCACTGGTGTGCTGTCAAGCTGTCTGCAAGTGACAATTAGGTAATTGCTGTTTACTCATGTCATGGTTTACTCATATGTCAAAACTGTGATAGTAGTATGTGCCCCACGTGATTGTTTTGAGAATCAAATGACTTGCTGTTTGCTACAAAAGGTAGTATGGTATCTAACATACAGTAAGCACTTAAGAAATATTTATTGAATAAACAAATTAGTGGCAAATCAGATAGCCAGCTTTAATTTGAAGGACATAGAAATCTGGGTGGATACTTATAAATTAAAGTTCATAGAAAATAATCATAATAAAAAATAACCATAATATTTGCTATTTTGGTGGCTAACTCACAGAAATGGATAAGTTCTCATGTGAACTAAATTTTTGTTTTTATTGCCTGTTTTAGAACAACCTCATAGAAGAGATGAAATACAGTTCAATTTGTTTCAATGCTTTGAAAATAAAGCAATTTTTTTTTTTTAGTTCTTAGTACATGGTCTTTGAAACAGGAAACGCCCAGATTTTTAACTGTGGTTTTTCTCTTGCCTTCTTTCTCCCTCTTTCCTTTTTCTTTTCTTTCCTTCTATGATGTGTGTGCTTACTAGATGCCTAGACCTCAGATAATGGCCACATGGTAACATGTGAGATACATTTAAAATCTAATGGGGAGATAGAAATGTGCTGTGCCATATAGTGTGATAAGTGACGTTCTGGGAGAAGAATACAGAAACCCATAGGAGAGGTACCAAGCTCAGACTATGGAGTTTCTTAGTGATTTCCTAGGAGATGTAACATTTAAAGTAAGACCTATAAAGAAAATAGAAGTTAACCAGGAAAAGAGAGGCTGTTAGTTAAGGCTGTTCTGCTAGAAAAACACATGTGAAGGCTGGGAAGCAAGAGAAAGCAGAAAATGATAAATAATTACAGTTTGGGGTGGCTGGTGCCTTCAGTATGATAAAAAAGAGCTATCTGGGATAACTTCACATGAGCCAGTCAATAATGCTGAAGGATTTAGATGTCATCCCAAGGAGCGGCGATCATTTGATGGGCTCATATATTTGGGATGGCAAGAATATTAAAGATATTCTCAGCAAGGATAACAACAGTGTGGGGCCAGATGGGTCTAGAGGACCACTGGGGTTTCAAAAGGTGATTCTCAGCAGTCCCTTCTCCTAGAGGAGTTCCATGTGCAGATAGTTTGTTAGTCACTGGTATATAGTTATATAGAGGCTGAACATATCATTTTTTATTATAATTTTTTATTTTTTTGGTTAACATATAATGTATTATTAGCCCCAGGGGTACATTTCTGTGAATTGCCAGGTTTACATACTTCACAGCACCCACCATAGCACATACTTTCCCCAATGTCCATAACCCAACTACCTCCTCCCTACACCCCTCCCCCCGGCAACCCTGTTTGTTTTGTGAGATTAAGAGTCTCTTACGGTTTTTCTCTCTCCCGATCCCCGTCTTGTTTCATTTATTCCTTTCCTACCCCCCACACCTCCCACGTTGCCTCTCAACTTCCTCATAGGGACTGAACATATCTTTAAGGAATTTCAAAACAATCATTTACTTGTAGAAAATGAAGGAAAGTCTGCTAGTCTGAACAAAGAGATGAAAGTTATAAAACACCAATTATAATAATTCTTTTTATTATTTAACTCTTTAAACATTGGGCTGTGCCCTTATAACTTAGTTAGAAGTCTTTGACAAAGTTTCTTTATGTCTTTCAGAGTTGAGAGGAATATCTCAACAAATCGAGTTGAAATTGAGCTGTCACTTACTTGGTATATAAATGTACTATTGGATGGATATCTTTTGGGGGTGATTATTTTAAAGTTGCATTTCATAAAGAGGGTTTTCTTTTTTTTTTTTTTTTAAGATTTTATTTATTTATTTGACAGACAGAGATCACAAGTAGGCAGAGAGGCAGGCAGAGAGAGAGGAGGAAGCAGGCTCCCTGCAGAGCAGAGAGCCCAATGTGGGGCTCGATCCCAGGACCCTGGGATCATGACCCAAGCCGAAGGCAGAGACTTTAACCCACTGAGTCACCCAGGTGCCCCTATAAAGAGGGTTTTCTGACTAATGAATTGCCTATTAAAAATAAATATATCATAGGAAAATCACTATGCTTTATGCCCTCCATTTCATATTGATTAAAAATACCATTACAATTAAAAAAATGGAAGTTTTATTAATATCTTAGCATGATAAAGAGCTCTTAAAAACATATTTTGCAAACTGTTTCTTTTCAGAAAATTAGCACATTCATATTGTTTATAATTATTAGTTTCCTATCTGCTAAACTGCTTTTTAATTACCACAAAAAAGACCAGTTCCTCATGCATTCAGATACCATCATGTCTTGGAAAGTACAGTTAGAGAATGGGGCAGATTAGTAATTTGAAGAATTTCAAAGTTCACAGGATGAAATTTCAAAGTGTTCACAGGATACCATTTCACAGGATGATCTTACATAGCTCTTTCCTATTACTGTTTTATTTTTTCAATTACTTCATGTCCTTATGGTCTTATTATTATCTTTTAAACAAGCACCACCTTTGTGTCTTTTACAAGTTGTTCTGACTGTCTCCATATCATGAGGGTATGATAAATAAACCCTGGAATAAACCCTGTACTACAGCTAGAGCAAAAATTTTTTTTGGTCCATTTAGCTTCAATTCCCTTATAATTATTAACTCCTTACAGATTTTATACATAGCAAGTCTGACTATAACTTGCCAGTTACAGTTTTTAATATTATATTTTCTTATTTGTTCTTCTGGGAATTTTTAAGAGAGGCTATGGGCTACTTACCAGGAGCCGTTTAGCTCCCATGCCCTATTTTTACATTTATTGCAAAAATAGATCACATGCTTCCTAAAATATTGTTTTCGTTGCTAAATCTTTAACCAAATATGTTCTTCTTCTGTATTTTCAACAGATCATCTCCCTATTTTGTTTTCAGAACTTTTTCATGGGCCCCATGCTATTTTTTCTCTCTTCACTTATCTTTTAATGAGAGGAGGTCAAGCCAGGCCTTATGCTTCCCCAGGAGCAGTGCCTCTGTGTTTTCCTCCTTTCCCTTACTCTTCACCTGCATCCTTTGGAGTTTTTTCTCAGATGTTATGCTGATGCCCACTGATATGCACAGAGTGAATCTACAAGGGTGAGGAATGTTTCTCTTCTTTCTGTCTGGTTATCTGATTATGCTGAGGTGAATGTATCTGGAAAATTTGATGCAGGCTGTGCCGGTTCTGTCATCAGAAGGTGTGCAAAAACTCTTCAAGTTCACAGCACCCAATGCCCTTCCTTCCTTTCTTTAGCCCTTCCCAATTATTTAGCTCACCTTTCAGTATGAACATGCATTTTTCTGTCTGATGTGGCTGCTTTACCTATAGCACTACTGAGAAGTAAAATCCTAGAGTTGTCATAGATGAAAAGGTAACTAATTAGAAAGAGGATCTTGAAACAGCTCAGATCACCCCCACAAAGCAGCTCCTTTGTGCGGTAGATCTAACATGAACCTGAGTGAAAGTGGACAGCTGAGGAGGGTAGAAATCATTGGCAGTGTTCATCATGTGAGGGACTGATGATTCTACCTCATAACCCATTCATATACACTGGATTCCTTAGGAGCACATTGCTAGTTCAATGGACTTTGAATTTTTCATTTGTTTCTATATTTTTGTCACATTTTCAATCAGAAAATAGGGATGGGGTAAGGGACAAGTCAGGCAGATTAAATATCACCATCTTTCCCTGAAAAGAGTCTGAAATAACTTTTACTGGTTAACAGTAGTTAAACTTTTACTGTTTAACAACATGGAAACGTTTAACAACATTTTCATGTTGTTAAGTCATAAAAGAAGTAAAATAAATTTCATTCTTCCAGATTCAGTTACTGGTGATCTCAGCCACCCTTATCTTACGGTTTTAGTATTTATTCAGAATAAGCCCTTAATTTCATTTATTTATATAACATATATACACACACAAAAACTAACTCCTAATATATACATACATACATCCACACACACCCGAGACTTTTTGAGTTTTTTTTTAAAATATTTTATTTATTTATTTGACAGAGAGAGACACAGTGAGAGAGGGAACAGAAGAAGGGGGAGAGACAGGCTTCCTGCTGAGCAGGAATGTGGGGCTCAATCCGAGGACCCTGGGATCATGACCTGAGCTGAAGGCAACCGCTTAACAACTGAGCCACCCAGGGCCCCTTCATTTGAGATTTTACAGTTGGAGGCTATCTCTGTGGTACCCATGTGATGGTTAAGATCTCCATGTCCTCTCTGCAGATTCTCCTACTGGTACTTGGAATGGCTGAATGATTCTATCTCCCAGTGTTAGCCCAGTCATCTGAAACAACTTATGTGCTCCAGGGCTTGCTTGTTTATTTGACTGGTTGATTGTTGCTTTTTCCCATCTGTACTATGGGAATGAGGATAGTACAAGCTTGCCTCAGGGATTAATACATTAACTTTTAGGACAGGGTCATATAGAATAAATTTTCAATAAAAATTAGTTTATATTTGTTATTATACTACGCAAATATCTAAACTGTTTATATATCAGATTATTTTCCCTATAAATATATGAAACATATATTTGATTATAATTTTTATTGGGTAAACATATTTGTTAGATGATTTGAACATCTGTTTATGATGTTAGGTATGAGTTAATTATGTGGATCTATTTGAAATACTATCAGTGGGATGGGACTAATTAAATTCTTTATGTCTACTCTCACAGTCATTGTGCGTTTGGCATACACTTTAATATTAAATGATTCTTTGTTTTACTTGTAAGGTCTCTAAGAGTTAGTATACTTGCCTTATAGAAACTATGTTAAATATAGAGAAATATGTACAAGAAATTGCCTATCACTACTCATTCAAGCCAAAAATCCTCTGTACTACTGTCCTTCAGTATCCCCAAAACTCTGTGAATAAAGAAATTTACTTTGTTTACGTTCACAAAAATTGTAAGTGATGAAGCCAGGACTTAGATACCTGTATATTGTCTTCAAAGCTAATACCATTTCTCTTATGCCATGGGGTCTTACTTTTGATTGAAAAATACTGGTTGCCCTTCAGTGCTAGACAGTACCTGAAAATATTGACAGTGAATAAATGTCACAGTTCTCTCCTGATGTTACCTACTTTAGAATGGCATAGAATGATAAATATATTTCTGGTTTGTTAATTTTAAGGTGAGTTACAAAGTGGAAATATACACTATACCCAGCTACTTTAAAAGCATGTCACATTTCCTATTTAATTCATGGTGGTTAGAGTATGTGAGTGTTGGTGTGTATGGGTAGGAAGAAGGGGCACATGCAGATATGAATGATCAGTTCACATAATGCAACTCATGAGGATTGTCTGAGGATCACAATTGCTGGCCTGAACATCCAGAGAAGGACATGGTGGTGTTCTTTGACAAAAAGCACGTCACTGTCCTGTAGTAGCACGGGGAGGGTCAGGAAACAGGAAATGCATAGGGAGCTCTGAGTAATGGATCCAGGATTGTTACTGCTAGTTCAACATCTCAGCATAAAATAAAGTATAGAGGTAAAAACTCTGTTGTATATCCAGGAAACATCTCTTATTTTTTTGCACAAATAATAATTCATTCTGTGTTATGAACTTACTTCTATCTTATAGCAGTGTTTAAAGTGATCACCTTTAGGTCAGTCCTTTTAAAAAAGTTCTCCCATTTAGCCCTTTGCTAATGTCAGTGGCACAGCTTCTTGAAGAGCATTTGAAAGACAAGCAAGGAACTTTAAGATTCCTTTTTTAATAGTACCACTGTGTTAGAAAGTGAGAATTAGAGATGTTTGGAATGTGTGGAAGTCAAACAGTGAGAGAGGGAGCATGTCTAGTGATAGCAGCCACTTGAACTCGAGTAAGAACAATCATTTATTGGACTTGTACTAGTTGATTTCACTGTTCTGTGTGCTGCCTGTACATTATCTTTGACATTTTATCCAAAAAAAAACTCATAAGTGGATATTATTCCTCTCCTCCCCTTTTTTTTCTCATAGGTTAACCAGGCAAGTGGAGTTTGATTTAGCTGTGATGAAAACAAGTCCCACCATATCAGCAGTGCTAGCAAAGTAGCTCTGTGATGCTCTTACAAAACAAATGTAAATCTTTGACTCAGACCTCAAATACTCCTCTCCTGCTCTGAATTTTGTTTTTCTGTTAATTTAAATCAAGTTTATATATTAAAATACCAGTGAAAACGTTTATATACAATTTTCAATTGCAGGCAAGATTAGTGTTATTTGCCTCTATACCCCAAACAATTGAACAAATGCAAATACTAATTACTACCGAACAGCCAAAATTTATAGAGAATATATTATATGCCAGACACACTAGTAAAAGTTTTACATTCTTTATTTCATTTAATGCCCGTGATGACACTATGAAATTGAAGTTTGTATAAATTAAGAAACTTGCCTAAAGTCATAGATCTAAGAAGTTTCACTATTTGTGCTTAACTTTTCACATGATTAGTTAGTACTACTGAAATTATTTATGGCAAAATAATTATGATGGTTCTAATAAGCAAAAATAATATACATTGTGAAATACTGTCATAAATTAAAGTATCATTTGCTTTGAACTTAAGACATTCAGTTTCATCTAATTTGGATACATACTCGTATTTATGTTTATCATTGTTCCAGTACCAATCAGTTATTTTATTCTCTGGCCTATTTTTTTTTTTAAGATTTTATTTATTTATTTGACAGACTGAGATCACAAGTAGGCAGAGAGGCAGTCAGAGAGAGAGGGAGGAAGAAGGCTCTCTGCAGAGCAGAGTAGTCGATGCGGGACTTGATCCCAAGACCCTGGATCATGACCTGAGCTGAAGGCAAAGGCTTTGACCCACTGAGCCACCCAGGCACTCCTGGCCTCTCTTTTTATGGCCACTTCTTTATGGATCTGTTCACCTGGATTTAGTCATTGTCTGCTGTTCTCTTAGTGTCACAGGCTTGGAAAACTCCTCTGTGATTATATGTTAAACTGTCACATGTTGAAGACTGCCTACTTCTGTCCCCCCTTTTACATCTTGTTTTGGTGCATCTTTGACTTTTATTTATAGAATGCTGCCATCTAGGTCTGAAAAGTAACCTGATGCAGTGTGAACTTATATATAACTCCCTGCTAAGGAACTCTGGTGTTCAACCCTTCATTCATACTATTTGCACCACCTTATTCTTCCTCAGCTTTTAGACTTAAATGTTCAGAATTATTTCCCTCTCTCTCTTTCTCTAGCTCCTTTTGGTTTAAAATCTAGTAATTAACCGTGTATAGTCAATTTATTCTCCAAATGCTTGACTCACTACAAAGGGTTTCTGTCTAGATTGCCTGTCTTGGTTCTCTTCCTACCAAGAATGAGGGCTTTTTCCAATTAGTTTGTATATCATGGGTTCATCTATTTCTGAGGTGGGTTTTTGTATCTCTTATATACTTATTTTATATGTCAATAGTTTATAAGAACAGAATAACCTTGTTAACATAAAATAGGTGGGTGATAATGGGAAAATTTTGGTATAATAATGTCACTCAATACTTTGAACTCCTTCTAAGCGGTACCCCCAAATTATCATATATAAAAAATATTTTGTGTTTTTATAGCAGATCATTTGCATAGCTTCACATTCATTTTGGTGAACAGATTTAGACATACTTAAATAGTTGAAGAGTTTTATTACAAGTGCATTAGAGTCTATAAATTTCTCTATTTCTAGAAAGAATAACCGAGAGTTTTTACCGGGACTTAATAAAATTAGTATTTTATTTATAAAATAGTATAGTATTTATAAGATACTAATTTTATTAAGTCCCCATAAAAACTCTCAGTTATTCTTTGATTTGGAGGCACCTTCTTTTATGCCGAAAGGGTTGGAAAACACTTGTATTTTGCGTTCACATCTTATATTTTCATCAAAGTTTTTATCAAAAGTGCAGATTTGCCTATCCAGTCTACTAAAAATACCTCCCATATAATCTGATTGGAAATGCCACTCTTGAGGTGCCTGGGTGGCTTAGTCGGTTAAGTGTCCAACTCTTGATTTCAGTTTAGGTCATGATCTCAAGGTCACGAGATGGAGCCCTGCCTCGGATTCTGCACTAGGCATGGAGCCTGCTTAAGATTCCCTCTCCCTTTCTTTCTGCCCCTTCCCTAATCTCTCTCTTTCTCTCTTTAAAAAAAAAAAAAATGAAATGCCACTCTTTATTGTCAAACCAATGAGGCAAATCGTCAGATCAAACTTACTCACTGTTAGGACAAACATCTTTGCATATATTTTTATTCAAAAACCTTTTAATACATGTCCACATGATATTTATCTCCTATCTGAATTCAAAATCTAGGTGGATAGGTAGGAAAAAAAAACAATATTTTTCAGCAGCTTTCCTGAGGTATGTTTTACATATGTAGAAGATTCATCCATTTTAAATGTACAACTCAGTGACTTTTAGTAACTTCACCAAGTAGTGCAACCAGTACTACAAATCAATTTTATAACATTTTCACACCCTTCCTTATAAGATGCCTCATGCCCACTTACAGTTCCTATACTCACTAGTTTATCCACAATTAGGTTGTTTCCAGTTTCGGCTATTATGGCTGGTGCTGCTATAACCCTTCCATGTAACCTAATTTGTGTGCAGATCTTTGTGTGGACACGTGTGTTTTTATTTATCTTTGGATACTTCCCTGGGAGTGGAATTGTTAGGATTGTATGGTAGTTTTATGTTTAATTTTTTGAGAACTGCCAGACTGTTTTTCAGTGGGACTGTACCATTTTACATACCTACCAACAATTTATGGTAGTTCCATTACTCCACATGCTTGCCAACATTTGATATTGTCTGCCTTGTTTATTGTAGCCATTATTTTAGAAACGGAATGCTATCCCATTTTGGTTTTAATTTGTATTTCCCTGAGGACTAATGATGTTGAGCATCTTTTCATATGTTAGCTATTAATATATGTTCTTTTGTAAACATTCACATCTTTTGGGACTCCTGGGTGGCTCAGTGGTTTAGCCTCTGCCTTCGGCTCAGGTCATGATCCCAGAGTCCTGGGTTCGAGTCCCACATCGGGCTCTCTGCTCAGCAGGGAGCCTGCTTCCTTCTCTCTCTGCCTGCCTCTCTGATTACTTGTGATCTCTATCTGTCAAATAAATAAAATCTTTAAAAAAAAC
>PISX010029374.1:0-20142 GCA_004024625.1 Mellivora capensis
TTCTAACTGGTGTGAGGTGGTATCTCAATGTGGTTTTAATTTGAATCTCCCTGATGGCTAGTGATGATGAACATTTTTTCATGTGTCTGATAGCCATTTGTATGTCTTCATTGGAGAAGTGTCTGTTCATATCTTCTGCCCATTTTTTGATATGATTATCTGTTTTGTGTGTGTGTTGAGTTTGAGAAGTTCTTTATAGATCCTGGATATCAACCTTTTGTTTGTACTGTCATTTGCAAATGTCTTCTCCCATTCCGTGGGTTGCCTCTTTGTTTTGTTGACTGTCTCCTTTGCTGTGCAGAAGCTTTTGATCTTGATGAAGTCTCAAAAGTTCATTTTTGCTTTTGTTTCCTTTGCCTTTGGAGACATATCTTGAAAGAAGTTACTGTGGCTGATATCAAAGAGGTCTGTCTTTGATATCTATGATATCTTTGATATCAAACTGTCTATGTTCTCCTCTAGGATTCTGATGGATTCCTGTCTCATGTTGAGGTCTTTTATTCATTTTGAGTTTATCTTTGTGTATGGTGTAAGAGAATGGTCGAGTTTCATTCTTCTGTATATAGCTGTCCAATTTTCCCGGCACCATTTATTGAAGAGACTGTCTTTTTTCCACTGTATATTTTTCCTGCTTTGTCAAAGATTATTTGACCATAGAGTTGAGGGTCCATATCTGGGCTCTCTACTCTGTTCCACTGGTCTATGTCTCTGTTTTTATGCCAGTACCATGCTGTCTTGGTGATCACAGCTTTGTAGTAAAGCTTGAAATAAGTCAAGCAGGGAGAGTCAATTATCATATGGTTTCACTTATTTGTGGAGCATAAAAAATAACATGGAGGACATGGGGAGATGGAGAGGAGGAGGTATTTGAGGGAAATTGGAAGAGGAGGTGAACCATGAGAGACTATGGACTCTGAAAAACAACCTGAGGGGTTCTGAAGGGGCCGGGGGTGGGAGGTTAGGGGAGCCAGGTGGTGGGTATTAAGGAGGGCACGTATTGCATGGAGCACTGGGTGTAGTGCAAAAACAATGAATACAGTTATGCTGAAAAGAAATTTAAAAAAAAGATTACACTGTACTTGAATTTCAAATCAAACAAAGGAACATCCATTTAAAAGTTGTTTTTCTATACTTTCATATTCCCCAAAAGGTAAAATAATATGACAGTCAACAAGAAAAGCTTTGGTTGTGAGAAAATTCTTATTCTAGTTCAAAGATTTCCAAAATAAATGATATAAATGTGATAGCATAAAAATTGATGCAGGTAACTGTAATCCAGAAGCTTTCTCCATATGAAATAAAAACAACAAAAAGACAAACTGTAAATGTTTTCTTGGAAACAACTGTAGCTTTTTGATTGATTAAAAACAACTGCAGCCAGAGTTCCACTACTGTCTAGAATGTAGAAAGTCAGCTTGTGTGTTACTCCCACCCTACCAGCTCAAAAAAGACAGGTAAACCACAAAATCATAGCTTTTCTTTAACCCAATAGAGAGCTGAGTTCTTAGGGCAAAAAATAGCCAGAAATCCAAATGAAAATCACCCTATCCAAGGGGAAACAGCAGGAGCATTGCCTCAGCTATGGCAGAGATGGACCCCAAGGGAGAGAGGGACCCCAGGAACCAGCCAATGGGCAAAAAGAACGCAGGTAAAGGCCAAGAAATGTGAGGTAGCATACAAGCACAGGATCCCTAGGAGCTATAAATACTTACTCGCTTGCACTTACTTCACAGACCTCCATTGGTTCTCACAAGAAACCATGAGGATGCAGGCAGGAGAAAGGCGAGACCTTCCCTCAGTGGCACAAGCCTGGAAGAGGGGAGTGACTGCCACTGCAAGAAGTGTATGGAGCCCTATATGAACCTTCTCAGCTTCCTCCAGGTGAAACCCCATTGTACTGGGGGAAGGATAAAAGAAACCTCTTTACTCATGGGGAAGGAGCAGTCATTCTGGCTATTGGGGTGCTTGGGTGGCTCAGTCTGTCTTTGGCTCAGGTCATGATCTTAGGGTCCTGAGATCCAACCCCACGTCAGGCTCCCTGCTCATGGGAGCATCTGACTCTTGGTTTCAGCTCAGGTTGTAATCTCAGGGTCTTGAGATTGAGCCGCACATAAGGCTCTGTACTCAGTGCAGAGTCTGCTTCAGATTCTCTCTCTTCCTCTTCCTCCGACCCTCCCCCTGCTTGTTCTCTATTTCTTAAATAAATAAATAAATAAATAAATCTTTAATAAAAGAAACACTGGTCATCATTGGAGCATGCAAGGAAATCACCTAATATTTTTAAAACCAATCCATAAAGGGAAAGAATCAAGCACCTTAGCTGTCCTTCCTTCATGAACAGTACCTTAGGGAACCCTAGTAGTTGTTGAGGGGAAGCTTCTCTTTAGCTGGATGTATTGTAGCTAATAAGGGAAGAAGTAAAAACAGAGGAGCACCTGGGTCGCTCAGTTGTTAACTGTCTGCCTTTGGCTCAGGTCATAATCCCAGGGTCCTGGGATGGAGCCCTGCATCAGGCTCCCTCACCAGCGGGAAACCTGCTTCTCCCTCTCCTACTCCCCCTGCTTGTATTCCCTCTCTTGATCTCTCTCTCTGTGTCAAATAAACAAATAAAATCTTAAAAAAAAAAAAGAAGTAAAAACAGAATATCACCCCTTGGAATGCCTTATGAATTAATGGATCTAGAAAATAATCATCAGTGGATGGTAACACCCCCAAAATGAATAAAAACAGACAATATGTACCTCCTGTTAGAGTACCCAACACAAACTATGAAGTAGTCCTACAAAATAATCCATATTATTGTTTAATATCATTATTATTATTATTACTATCATCACCATCACAAATCTTTCAGGTAGGACAATGCTGTTATGGTATATTTATAAAAAAGGAAGTCTATAATTTAATATGGACACTTTTACAGATAAAATGATGAAGAGAATTAGGTAGGGTCTAGATGAAATGACATTGTCCATGAGTTATAATCACTGAAGCTAGGTGATGGGTATGTAGGGCTTAATAAAATGATTCTATTTTTGTATATATTTGAATTTTTAAAAATTCAACTATGCACTGTAAAAAAAATTTAAAACCATATGAGCAGTGATAGCTGCTGAGAAACAATTTAATAAAACTCATTACCCATTATTTATTGTTTAAAACAAACCTTGATATAATAGCAGTAGATGAATTCTTCATGAATATTATTAGAAATATGCAGTTATATATTTACATATACAGTCAACCTAAAAGCAAACCTTGTTCTTAATGAAGAAACACTTAAGCACATCTTCTTGTTAAAGGAATAAGGCAAAAATGTCCTTTATCACCACTATTATTTAATATTGTTCTGGAAGTATTAGCTAGTATAATTAGGTAAGTGAAAAAAAATTTAAATATAAAAAATGAGAAAGAATCTGCAGTAAAACTACCACAAACGATAAGAAAATTGAGTGAGATAGTTCGACAGGAAGTTAGCATCCAGAAATAAAAAACTACACCCATTTAGAAAATCCTGAGTTTAAGGTGCCCTATTATATAAATATATTTAAAAAGGAAAAACTACATAGGAATAAAAATACCTAAGAATAAAAGAGGAAAATGTGCAGATCAAAACAAAAGGATTAAGTGCTACTGAGGAACACAAATAGACCTAAACAGACCTTGGTTAGAAAGATTTCAAAAATTATAAAGCACTTCTTCAAAGTTAATCTTGAATACAATAAAATACATTCAATAGAAAATAAAACAAAGATGCCAATAAAATTTTTTTCTGGGGGTAGATAAACTGCCTCTAAAGTTCATATGAGTAAATACAGATGCCCCCCAAGATCTGAAGAAATATTACTATCACAACCAGAATTCAAATATATTATAATAATTAAAACATACTGCTGCCTCTAGAAAGACTCAAATATACATAGAAATATAGTATTTGATAAACACAGCATTCCCAACTAGTGAGGAAAAAAATGGATTATTCAGTAAATGGTGTTACAACATTAGGGAAGCCCTATGAGAAATTTAGATTTCTACTTTATACTTTTTACCAAAATTAATTCCAGATGAATGAAAATCTTATACATATCAATGACATCATGAAAATATGAAACTTGGTAACCTAAACTTACCCATTGCATTGGGGAAGGCCTTTTAAAATATGACAAAAAGTCCAGAATCCATAAAATAAAAGATTGATAAATCCAACCTTATAAAAATTAAAAATTTCTCCAAGAGAAAAGAAAAACAAAATCAAAAGACAAATGAATAATTGGGAAATATCTGCAATCAACTGACTGGAAAAAAAATCCCCTTAATACATTAAGGACTCCTACAGTTCAATAGGAAAGAGAATAGCAATGCAATTTGAAAAAATGGGCAAATGATATAAACAGTTCATAGAGGAGGTACAAAAAGCTCGTAAATGTATAAAAAGTGTATAAAAAATGTATAAAAAAAGTGTATAAAAATGTATAAAAACCCATAACAAGGGAATTTCAAAATACAGTTGGTAGAGGTTTAAAAATTTAATAGCCCAATATAGTAAAGAATCTCTGGTGGGAGTATAGTTATGTTTCTTGTGAAAGCAAAAACTGATTCACCCATATGAGGGATGATTTAATAGTATTGATTAATAATACAAATGAAGTGACTGAGCAATTCTAATTCAGGAGATTTATTTTCCAAATATTCTCCAAATATGCATTAACAAAATATGACATGTACTAGGTAATCATTGCAATGTTCTGTAAATAGCAAAAGACTGGTAATAATCCAGACATTCATCAATAAGGATCTAGCTAAATAAAGCATATCACATACAATGGAATCCTATCTAGCTACTAAAAAAAAAAAGGCAGCTCTACATACATGTATATATGCTTGTATAGGCATCCCCAAACTGTAATGACACATAATAAACTAGTACTAATAGTCATCTCTAAGATAGGAAGTTGGTTGTCTAAGGGTTAGGATTAAGAAATAGATTAAATCTTCATTGAATACCCTCTTAAAGCTGTAGAATTTTTAATAATATGTATTCTGTACCTATTCTAAAATATTAAGTACAATAATTTTAACAATACACTGTGAGTTAGAAAAAAAAATACAACATGATGTATCCCCCACCAAGGCATGCACACACATACATTTAAGGATAGCTTTAGAAATCAATGCTCATAATTATGACAGAATATCCTAAAACATTTCAAGGTGAGTGCTTAACCATCTAAGAAAGATGGTCATTAGTGGAAAGTTCATTAAATATATTTGTAAATAAGTACTACAAAAAGTAGAGTACTACTACAAAAAGTCTAAGTGTACCACAAAAAGCCCAAGTGTAAGCTTGATGAGTTTTTACAAAGTGAATATGCCTGAGTCACTAGCACCCAGATCAAAGAAGAGAATATTACCAGCACCCTAAAAACCCCCTTACAATCACTAGCCACTACCCTGATGTCTAACATTACAAAGTAATTTTGACTGTTTTGAATTACATATAAATAAAATCTTACAGTGTGGAGGGTTTTTTTATTTTTGTTTTCTTGGGATCTAGTTTCTTTTGCTTAACATTATATTTATGGGATTCATCCACATTGTTGCATATTATACTGTTATTTTCATGTAATGGTCCATTGTGTGACTGTACCATTCATCCATGTTGATGTACATTCAGGTTGTCTCTAGCTTCTGACTGTAATAAATAGTATGGCTCTGAATGTTCTTGTACACCTCTGGGTGAATATATATGCACCTTTCTGCTGGGTTTATACCTAGAAGTGAAAGTCGCTGGGTCCTAGGATAGGTGAGCATTTTTAGTAGATATTGCTAAGCAGTTTTCCAAAATGGCTGTGTCATATCTCACTCTCATTGTGTGTGATCAATTTCATATTTTAGCCATTTAGGTGGGCAACTAAAGTTATTACATTGTAGTTTTAATTTACATCACTTTGTACCTGTTCAGTGATGTGCCTGTTCAGGGTTTTTGCCCATTTTTCTATCAGGTTGTCTGAGTTTTTGTTATTAGTTTGTTTTATAGTCTGCATATGAGCCATTTCTCAAATATGAGTAATGCAAATAATTCTCCAGCTCTGGGGCTTTTCCTCCAGATAGCTGCTTGGCTCTCTCTTTTTTCACATCTCTGTTCAGATGTCACACTGCCAGTGAAGCCCACCCTGGCCATCCCATATAGTGAATTTTTTGGGGAAACCACCTGATACTCCTCACCTATATTTCCCTGCTTTGATTTCTCCTTAGTATGTACAACCATATGACATGCTACGTACTTACTTATTTCTTACTAATTTCTCTTCCCCTCCCACCCTACCCCCAATGACATGAACTTATTTTATTTTATATGTTCCAGACATTCAATACATTTTTTGTTGTTATTGGAGGAATGGGTATAAACTAGGTGAACTGCTCAGTGCTTTACATATATTCTCTATCTCTCTTTTACCCTTGAGTCTATGAAACATGTTATTTCCAAATTCAAACACACATTGATGTATGTTGTGTTAACAAATTTTATCATCAAAAAGTGATGTCAAGTTTAATAATTTAAAAACTAAAAATTAAAGATCACCTTTGACTCCAAGGGTCCAAAAAAATTTCATTGATTCTTTGTCTCTTTGTTTTACCATGAATCATCTGCAATGATGATTATTCTAGCACTGTACATATATAATGTTACCAAATAAATTAAAAAGAAACTCAACATACTAGTTCAAGCACTCGATTATTATAAAAATACAATGACCTATTTATGTCAACTTCCAGAGAACCAAAACAAAAAATTAATTTCTTGACTAAATTCATCATTATTTTCAAAGAAGTTATGTGAGGGTGCAAAGAAGTTATGTGAGTAGTACTAAAAGGTATTACTGTAAAAAGTCAGTGAGTATTTAAATGGAGAAAAGAAAGAAAAATATAACAATATATTTCAGACATGATATTTAGGCTCAAATGTATCTTCCAATATGTGCTGCTATTAAATATTATAATACCAATCCAAAAATTATGTCACTTATACAAGATATAAAGTTTTTACCTTAACATTCCATTTTGCATGTCTTATAGTTCAATATCTTTCACAAATCTTGCTTTACAGCTACTAATTTTATTTAACCAAGTATTAATAAATAGATACATATGGGGGGAAAAAGTCAGTGAGTATGAGCTTTAAGAACTTTCTTTATGTCTATGAGTGAACAGGGAGAATGGAGCTTCAATTATACCCACTGAACAAAACTGCCACTTTAGACAATTCTATGCTGTCTAACAAGCATTCACTAGACATCTCCTCCCTGTGCATGGCCCAAGCTTCATTTCCCAAACTCTCAGAATAGATGACTTAGTGGGAGAGAACGTGTGTGCCTAAACTGGCATATGAGATTAGGTAACAAACAAAATGCATTATCCCCCTTCCATCACAGTCTTAATGTCTGTCTCCAGTTTGACTTGGGCTTCTGGCTTCAGGCTGAATGAAATCTCTGACTTGAAAAGGATTAAGAACAAACAGCCCTGTCCTGCTTCTCTCCTAATATGCTTTAGGACAATAGGGGTACAGAAGAGAGTGTCTCATTTGTAAAGATGGCTTAATTTAAATAGCAGTTCATGAAGACTGACTTGAGCCAACATCAGAACGACTTTGGTTTTCTCCTATCCTGTATCTAGGGCCGCCCCTCATCACAGTCTTCAAGACATGATATGTGCTCCCCATCCAGGTGAATTTACACAAAATTGATTAACACTTCACTTGCATGTTATTGAACTTGATGTATGAGTTTTAAATCATACAGCTCATGGCACTTAGTCAACAAAACACTAAAATGTCTCTTTTTTATAATGATTTGGATGATGTGGCTGAAGTTTCCTAAAAATTATTGAGACTATAAACCAATTTGTTAAATTTAGTGAAAAAGTTTCCATATTAAGTAAGATGACTCTTTTTCTATGCAAAACCTTCTTGTGAAAGGTTAAATGACTTTTTCATCATTCTTTCAATGTATAAGATAAATGGTCTTGGGTTGTCAGCCAGATGATATTTAACTCAGCACTCTACCAAAATTAAAAACAGCCTATGAGAAGGGGAAGAAAGAGATACAGGAAGGGGGCTGAACAAAATAAATGGAACATTCATGTTTGTATGTTTGTGTTTAGACTCCCAGCCAGAATGTAAATGATCACAAAATGATTGTCAGGTTTTTGCACCCTTTTCGTGCTAAGTGTCCAGTGTGATGGCATTAAACAATGAACTACTGGAGAGGCACAACCTGGAAAGGAATACTGACCTTCAGAAAAATTGTGAAGGGCCAATGGTGTATCTTTGGTGCTTGCCAACAGTTGTTTCTTCCATTCTATCCTTTCCAGTACTCCTCCATCCTTGTAAACACTTTTAATTTTTCAAGGGTCCAGGATCTCTCTTTCAGTGAAAAAGAAAATGCCCATGGAATACCTACCATATCTAGGTACAGTGCAAGACACTAGGTACAATGCGAGATACTTCCATAAGAACAAGGAAGATTGATCTTGCTTGAAAATGTACACTACATAGGATGTATCATATATAGGATATAGATGTATGTTTAAAAAGCTACCAAAATACACAGAAGTTGTTGATATGATTCTGACAAGTTCAACTACATTAAAAATTTTTTGAGCTATCTACAAAGAGTAATGATTAAGCCCATGTTTAGAACCAAATTATAGAAGACACTGAATAGCAACTGAAGGAATAGATTACACTGAGAGCAAAGGGAAGACATTAAAGGTTTTGGCAACAATGAATGGAAACCAAGCTTTCAAAAGAACAATTTAGGGAAAAATCAGAGATTAATTTTTTTAATTTTTTTAAAATTTATTTATTTGTCAGAGAGAGAGGGAGAGAGAGCAAGCAAGCACAGGCAGACAGAGTGGCAGGCAGAGGCAGAGGGAGAAGCAGGCTCCCCGCCAAGCAAGGAGCCTGATGTGGGACTCGATCCCAGGATGCTAGGATCATGACCTGAGCCGAAGGCAGCCGCTTAACCAACTGAGCCACCCAGGTGTCCCGGAAAAATCAGAGATTAAAAATGCTACTTTGGAAGCTACTATTGTCAAAACTGGCATGAAAATAAATAGAAATTCTGAATAGATCTATTTCTATTAAGAAATTAGCTTTATAATAAAAAACATATAGTCTTCTACTTCTGAACATTTTAGATTGATACGGATATGTTCTCTTACAGTGAAAAGCTAAACAAAAAAATATTTCAGACTTTGCACAATAGGTAGTATAAGACTTTGATTTCTGAAAGAAAAGACACAGTATGATCCTTCTGATCACACTGGAGACATTTTCTGGATCGTGACACAGGGTGGGGTAACAGAGAAGAGCCAAGTGTTCACTAGGAGTTAAGAAGACAAAGACTGGAGCTGAGAAAGCTGAGGCAGTTGGAATGTGTAAAGCTGAAAACTGGAAGGGAAGGTAATACAGAAAGAAAGAACTCTAGAAATCACCATGGTGGGTACCCTTGAATGATTTTTAATACTAGCCTGTCATACACAGAATGAAATTCTACAAAGTTGAACAAAAAACTACCAGGGAGTTGTAAGCTGAACAACTCCCAGAGCTCATTCAGAGCTGATATTTGTTCAAGTTCTGTCCAGCTAAACCGAAGAGACTTTGTTGAACACTCAAGCCATTAAGACTCCAGAAAGATCATACATTTTTAGTAGGGCTAAAGTTTAGTCCCAGAGTTAAGGCTATTCTATAAGTATCCCAAAATGCTTCAATCAGCCTCAAAAAGATCAAACTGAATCACAAGTAAATCAATCGCCTGCTTAAACATAAGTCAACCCTCTTTAAAGAATGACAACAAAATCCAGACCAAGAAAATAATATTACTAATGCCCAGCATCTAATAAATACCAGATGTATGAAGAAGCAGGAAAACAACAACCAAAAGTGGAAGAAAAAAATCAATAAGCAGACCCTGAAATAACAGGGAAAAATACTTTATTACAGTTATTATAAGGCTAAATATTATAAATATGATCAAGGATTTAAAGGGGAGAAACATAATGAGGGAAGAAATGGAAGGTGTTAAAAAGTGTCAAATGAAACTTCTGAAGCTGAAAAACAGTATCTGAAATGTAAAATGAAACATAAAAATTAATAGTTGATTAGGTAATATAGATGGAAAGATCAGTGAACTTGAAGACACAGATATAGAAACTACCCAAATTGAAGTGGGGAGAAATAAGACTTAAAATAAGTGAATCGAGACTCTGTCACCTGTGGAACAACTTAAGAAGTTGAACATATATGTAACTGGCATCCCAGTAAAGGGAGGAGCTGAATATATCATGCAAATACTGATAATAAGAACACTGGAGTGGCTATATTAATATTAGACAACGTTCAAGACAAAGAATGTTACTAGGAATAAAAAGGATCTCATTGTAATGTCAATTCATCCAGAGACCATAACAGTCCTAACTATGTATGTACCTAATAACAAAGTTTCTAAATAGAAGAAACAAATGCACTGAAAGGAACATAGAGAAATCCACAATTATAGTTGAAGTTTTCAACAATTCTCTTTCAATTTTTGATAGAATAGAAAATCTGTAAGGATATAGAAAAGTTGAATAGCACTATCAACAAATTGATCTAATTGACATTTACAGAACATTCCATGAACCAACATCAGAATACACATTCTTTTAAAGAACACATGGACAAAAGATCCCAAATAGCCAGAGCAATTCTGAAAAGGAAAAACAAAACCAGAAGCATCACAATTCCAGGTTTCAAGCTCTATTACAAATCTGTAGTCATCAAAACAGCATGGTACTGATACAAAAACAGACACATAGATCAATGGAACAGAATAGAGAGCCCAGAAATGAACCCACAACTATATGGTCAACTGATCTTTGACAAAGCAGGAAAGAATATCCAACATAAACAAAACAGTCTCTCTTTTTTTCCCATGAGTTTATTTATTTATTTCTTTGTTGTTGTTGTTTTATTTCTTTTCAGCGTAACATAATTCATAGTACAAAACAGTCTCTTTAACAAATAGTGTTGGGAAAACTGGAGAGCAACATGCAAAATAATGAAATTAGATCACTTTCTTATATCATACACCAAAATAAATTCAAAATGGATGAAAGACCTAAATGTGAGACAGGAAACTATCAAAATCCTAGAGAACACAGGCAGAAACCTCTTTGACCTTGACTTCAGCAACATCTCAGTGGACACATCACCACAGGCAAGGGAAACAAAAGCAAAAATGAACCATTGGTACTTCATCAAGACGAAATCTTCTGCAGAGGGAAGGAAATAGTCAAAAAAGTAAAAGACAGGCTATGGGATGGGAGAAGATATTTGCCAACAACATATCTGATAAAAGGTTAGTACCCAAAATCTACAGAACTTACCAAACTCAACAACCCAAAACCAAATAACCCAGTTAAGAAATGGGCAGAAGACAAAGAAAGTCTGAAACCTAGACTACATAAGGAAGGAAAGGTGAGAAACCCTGCTCCCTCAAAAATTCCATCCCCAAATAATAAATATTTTACCCTCTTCTTAACAACTATCAATAAAAGATAGAGACCCAAACCCTAGGGTTCACAGCTCTCCCTTGAGCTTATCCCCTCACATCTCAAGAGTAAACTCTCTCTAACAAACTCCTTACTTGTGCTCAACCACTGTACGGTCCATTCTTGAATTCTTTCTTGTGACAAGATGAAGAACCTTCAGCAACTCCTTTGGGTTGGGCTGGGTCAGTGTGTCCTCAGTCTACCTGACAACATTATGGCCTAGAATTTCTACTTAGATTTGTACCTAAAGGAAACAAACTTATATGTCTACAAAAGCACTTGTACAAATATATTCAAAATAGCTTTATTTGTGAGAGTAAGAAGTTGGAAACAATTCAGATAACTATCAAGAGATAATAAAAAATAAATTGTGGTATATTTATTCAATGTAATAATTTGCTAGCAATTAAAAGGAGTAAACCAGGGACACCTGGGTGGCTCAGTTTGTTGAGCGGCTGCCTTCAGCTCAGGTTGTGATCCCAGGGTCCTGGGATCGAGTCCCACATCTAGTTCCAGCTCAGCAGGGAGCTTGCTTCTCCCTCCCACTCTACCTGCTGCTCTCCCTGCTTGTACTCTCCCCCTCTGTTAAATGAATAAATAAAACCTTAAAAAAATTCTTTAAAAAAAAAAGGATTAAACCATCGATACACACGGTGTGATACATCTCACCCACACTATGCTAAATGAAAGATGTCAGACACAGAAAAAAGTACATATTGAATGATTCCATTTACATAAAATTCTAGAACCATTAAAGCTAATTTAGGGTGAAAAATATCACATGGGGCCCCTGGATGGTGCAGTCAGTTGAGCCTATAATTCTTGGTTTGGGATCAGGTTATGATCTCTGGGTCCTGAGAGAGAGCCCTGTTGTTGGGGTCTGTGCTCAGCACAGAGTCAGCTTGGGATTCTCTCTCCCACTTCTTCTGCCCCTTCCACTTATTCCCTTCCTCTCTCTATCAAAATAAACAAATCTTAAAAAAAATTTTTTTTAAATATCACAAACGTGGTTGTCTCTTTGGGGCTGAGATTGGGAAGAGTAGAGGGAATTTTACGGGAGGTGATAAATGTTCTATATCCTGGTAGGGTGTAGGTTATATGGGTCACAATTCAATAAATTATAAACCTACAATTTATACATTGAATTGCCTGTAAATTCTACCCCAACTTTCTACTGTCCCCCCAAAAAAACTCCATTAAAAACAAATATTAAACTCTAATTAGGAGACTTGTTATTCCCAAAGCTATGTATTGCCAATTCTAAAACTACCTTCTCTGTGTTCTAGGCTTAAGCAAATTAGTAAATTTACTGAGGATAAGAGAATATAGAAAGAAGGAAGACTAGAACATACTCTGTGGTACTGGATTGGAATTAAAGATACCACTGAAGTGGTTTTTTTTTTAAAGATTTTATTCATTTAATCTTGGAACACTGAAAAATAAAATAAAATTAAATTTAAAAAAATAATAAAAAATAAGATTTTACTCATTTATTTGTCAGAGAGAGAAAGAGCATAAGCGGGGAGAACAGCAGGCAGAGGGAGAAGCAGGCTCCCCACTGAGCAAGGAGCCCAATGTGGGACTTGATTCCAGAGCCCTGGATCATGACCTGAGCTGAAGGCAGATGCTTAACTGGCTGAGCCACACAGGCGTCCCATCACTGAAATTTTTAAAAATAAATAGATACAGAAATAAAGATATATGGACACACATGTATTTTCTGCAGGGACCTAAAAGCTTCAATACTTCAGAAGCAATGACTACACCTAGCACATAGATCTTTGTTTCTAAATGCCATTCTCCACAATAATGACCAAATGTTCTTGGAGAAATAGTTAATTACAACACTAGAGAATGAAAAATATAAGATGACCTTGGAACACTTTATTGAATCAAAGGGTAATACTAAAAAAAAAAAAAATCCCTGGGTCATGTCAAAAGGATACAGAAGACATTTTGAAAGTTTTCATTGGCCAAATCTAGGAAAATCTGACTGTTGAAATAAATATTGGTAGTAAGTTTTTGTGAAGTTTTCATTTAAATTCTTATCATATATGGTAAAATTGGTTTCAGGTGTAGAAGTTAGTGATTTATCACTTACATATAATACCCAGTGTTCATCACAAGTGCCCTCCTTAATACCCATCACCCATTTAGTCCATCTCTCACCCACATCCCTCCATTAACCCTCAGTTTGTTCTCTATAGTACGGAGTCTCTTATGGGACATTTTTGAACAAAAGGACATTGGGACAACTGATTAAATTTGAATATGGACAATGGATTTTATAATACTGCTGTATCAGTGTTAGATTTCCTGATTCTACTAACTATACTGTAGTTGTACAAAAGAATTTTCTTACTCCAACTAAATATACACACACAAGTATTTAGATGTAAAAGGGGGGATAATGAACCATACCAATGGTGAGGTACCATTATTTTGTTATTATAATTGATAAGACACCCAATATGATATCAGAACAAGGTTATACCACGCTATCGCCTTTAGAGAGTAGTGACATTTCAAAAGCCACAGGCTGATAAATGTATCAACGGCATCAAATTTAGTATTAACTTGTACAAATTCTTGAGAAAATAACATGTTAAAGATAAGCTCAAATTTACATTCTAATTTCTCTAAACATTGATCCTGGCCTAAGTCAAAATTGTCTAAACTATGAGAAATAGTCTTGAAATTAGCTGACAGTGAGAGGTTAGTTGAACTACAGAGGAAAGAAAAGCTTTGCAATACTGAGGCCCCCTCCATATGAGGTCCCATTTGAAATCAGGAGACATAAAAAAGAAATGAATTAAAATATGTCCCTTTAATAGCTTCTGTGAATGCTCCACAACCACCATCTATCTCTACCCTCATCCTCCTGCTCGACATACAGATTCCTTTTTCCCCACAGACACCCCTTCCACTTGGGAATGGACCACAGTCATTTTTTCATACATGTTTTTGTTTTTAATCTAAGCATCTATTTAGTATTATTGTATGTTTTTATAGCCCACACACCCTGGCAAGAGTTAACAGGAATTCCAGATATTATCAAATATATTTAAACATGATGCTTGAGTGGTCTTTGCAGCTGGTAGGTTATACATAAAATATGTTCAGCCAGTGATAGCGTCCTTATCTAAAGACAGAAGCTAGCAAAATTTCATCCTGTGTGCTCTGTCAGATTGTTCCCTTGGACAGATGGCAGAAGACTCCCGATGACAAGTGTGAGATGCTATCTGAGTGTCATGGCAGTGGTTTTTCTCATTGCCCTGGACAGAGTTCCCTGGCTACTCTCTTCATTTGAAGCGTGCAAATGAGTAGATGTGGATAGCAGAATGTGTGTGATCAATAAACTCACATAATTAGAATCTTGCTGAAAGGAGTATTCTATGAAAAGAACCTCCATTAAGCCACTTGGTCTCCCTTATTAGACAAGGGCTCATATTGTCTCACCTTTTTGTATATTTTTCCCAAGTGACAAGAGTAAAGTGACAACAAAAATGACAAATTTTTAAGTGTTGTCCACCTTGTCCAGAATCAGGTTTTTAGTTCCTTGACTCACAGTGCCAGCTGGGAGCTCACTGGGGAAATTCAAATCCAACACCTTCCTCAGTACACTGTCTGCTTTTATCTTATCTCATCTTCCTGCTGCTAAAGGGCACTGCTGCTCACTGCACATGAACCCATACACCCACAATGCAGAAGTTCCTCCCTTAACCCCTATACTCCATGTGCACAAGGCCCTCGCTTTAAACCAAAGGTCAAGGTTGCACACCCCCTTCAAATCATTTCTAGGTAAGCCCTCCCATTCACCCTAGCCATCAGTCCCTGAAAAAATAGTAAACATATTCCCCCAAGGCACTTTCACACTTATATACTTTTATAATTACACACACACACACAGAGTGGTAAAATACATGTAACATAAAATTTCCCACCTTAATCATTTTTAAGTATACTGTTCAATAACATTAGGTACTTTTATACTCCCGTACAACAAATCTCCCAGATTCTTTCCATCTTGCAAAACTGAAAGTGTACACCCATTAAAAAACAAAGTCCCCAGGCCCTAGTGCCAACTTCTGACAGCCACTATTCTACCTTCTCTCTGTAAATTTGACTACTCGAGGTACCTCATATAAATGGAATCATACATTATTTTTTAATTTTTTTAAAAGATTTCATTTATTTATTTGAGGGAGGGTGATAGTGTGAGACAGAGAGAGCATGAATATGAGCAGGGGGAAGGGCGGAGGGAGAGGGAAAAGCAGACTCCCCACTGAACAGGGAGCCTGACGTGGGGCTCCATCCCAGGACCCCAGGGATCATGACCTGAGCTGAAGTTACTACTTAACTGACTCAGCCACCAAGGCACCCCCATTATTTGTCTTTTAGTGACAGGCCTTTTTACCTAGTATCATGTCTTTAAGGTTCATCTATGTTGTAGCATGTGTCAAAATTTCCTTCTTTTTAAGTATGAATAATATTCCTATATATATGTACCAAATTATGTTTATCTATTCATCTTTTTTAAAATTTCTTTTCAGCGTAACAGAATTCATAGTTTTACACCACACCCAGTGCTCCATGCAATGAGTGCCCTCCATAATACCCACCACCTGGCTCCCCCAACCTCCCACCCCCCGCCCCTTCAAAACCCTCACGTTGTTTTTCAGAGTCCATAGTCTCTCATGGTTCATCTCCCCCTCCAATTTCCCTCAACTCCCTTCTCCTCTCCATCTCCCCATGTCCTCCGTGTTATTTGTTATGCTCCACAAATAAGTGAAACCATATGATAATTGACTCTCTCTGCTTGACTTATTTCACTTAGCATAATCTCTTCCAGTCCCTATCTATTCATCTTTTGATGAACACTTGGATGCTTCCACCTTTTTAGCTATTATGAAGAATGCTGAACACAAATATACAAATATATCTTTGAGACTTTGCCCACAATTCTCTTGGGTAGAATTCCAAAAGTGGAATTTCTGAACTATGTAAGAATTCTATTTTTAATTTTTTGAGGAACCATTCTACTGTTTTTCGTAGTTGCTGCCCTACTTTACATTCTCACTATCAGTGTCTAAGGTTTCCAGTTTCTCAATATCCTCTCCAACCCATGTTATTTCCAATGTTGGGTTTTGTTTTATTTTGTTGACAGTAGCTATATTAGATTCCTAGGATTGCTATAAGAAAATATCATAGAGAGGGAGGAGTCAAGATGGTGGAGAAGTAGCAGCTGAGACTACATCAGGTAGCAGGAGATCAGCTAGATAGCTTATCAAACCATTGTGAGCACCTACAAATCCAAAGGGAGATGGAAGAGAGGAAGAACAGCAATTCTGGAAACAGGAAATCGACCACTTTCTGGAAGGTAGGACCGGCAGAGAAGTGAATCAAAAGCGACGGGAGGATAGACCGCGGGGGAGGGGCCGGGTCCCAGCAAGTGGCGGAGCAACTTGGGACTTTTAAAAGTCTGCTCCACTGAGGGACATCGCGCCAGAGGCTAAACCGGGGTGAAGCCCACGCGGGGTCAGCATGGCCCCAGGTCCCGCAGGGTCACAGAAGGATCGGGGGTGTCTGAGTGTCGCAGAGCTAGCAGGTATCGGAGCGGGAAGCCGGCTACAGAGACAGAACCGAGGAGTGAGCTCTCAGCTCGGGGTTACCTTGAACCGGTCGCAGGCTGGGTGAGCTTGGAGCGCGGCCAGAGGCGAGGGAGACAGGAGTGATTGGGGCTTTTCTCTGAGGGCGCACTGAGGAAAGGGGCCCCGAGCTCTCAGCTCCTCAGGGCCAGAGATTGGGAGGCCGCCATTTTCATTCCCGTCCTCCGGAACTCTACGGAAAGCGTTCAGGGAACCAAAGCTCCCGAAAGTGAAACTGAGCGGATTACTTAGCCCAGCCCCTGGTAAGGGTGGTGCAACTCTGCCTCGGGCAAAGACACTTGAGAATCACTACAACAGGCCCCTCCCCCAGAAGATCAACAAGAAATCCAGTGAAGCCCAAGGTCACTTAACAAGGAGAACAGCTGAATCCCAGAGGAGGAGAAAGCAAAGCACAGAATTCATGGCTTTCTCCCCATGATTCTTTAGTCTTGCAGTTAATTTAATTTTTTCTTTAATTTTATTTTTTTCTTTTTTCTTTTTCTGCTAAATGTTTTTTAACTTTAACCCTTTTCTTTTTTAAGATTTTTTAACTAGTCTATTTAACAATACCTTTCCAAAAAAATAATAATCTTTTTTCAACCTTCATTATTATAGTCATATTTTATCCTTCATAGTATTTAACTTTATTTTTTGTATTCACATAAGGGTTTTTTCTTCTAAAAAATTTGTTGTACAACTTCCTCTAGTGGATCAAAATATACCCTGAATCTAGCTCTGGGCTGGTTCTACTCTCCAGCCTGAGCAAATTCTCTCTGCTTTCTTTTTCTTGATTCTCCCAAACAACTTACTTTATCAACTCCTTTTTTCAGAAATTTAAAAAAAAAATTGTTTTTCTCCTTTATAGGCATATTCCATCCCTTCACTGTGTTTAACCTTATATACGTTTTTCATTCTTTAAAATTTTGGGAGGTACTTTCTTCTAAGAGACCAAAGTACCCCACAATTAAGTGGGTGACCATGTTCTAGTCACCAGTCTAATATATATATATATTTTTTCTTTTTTATTTTTTTTTCTTCATTTGTTTTCTTTTTTTAATTTTTTTTTTCTGAACTTCTTTTTATCCCCTTTCTCTCCCCCACCCCACAATTGGGGGTCTCTTCTGATTTGGTTAAAGGGCATTTTCTTGGGGTATTTGCCACCCTTTTAGTATTTTATTTGCTCCTTCATATACTCTTATCTGGACAAAATGACAAGGCGGAAAAACTCACCACAAAAAAAAGAACAAGAGGCAGTACCGAAGACCAGGGAACTAATTAATACAGACATTGGTAATATGTCAGATCTAGAGTTCAGAAGGATGATTCTCAAGATTCTAGCCAAGCTCGAAAAAGACATGGAAGATATTAGAGAAACCCTCTCTGGAGATATAAAAGCCCTTTCTGGAGAAATAAAAGAACTAAAATCTAACCAAGTTGAAATTAAAAAAGCTATTAATGAGGTGCAATAAAAAAATGGAGGCTCTTACTGCTAGGATAATGAGGCAGAAGAAAGAATTAGTGATATAAAGGCCAAATGACAGAGAATAAAGAAGCTGAGCAAAAGAGGGACAAAAAGCTACTGGACCACGAGGGGAGAATTCGAGAGATAAGTGACACCATAAGACGAAACATTAGAATAATTGGGATTCCAGAAGAAGAAGAAAGAGAGAGGGGAGCAGAAGGTATACTGGAGAGAATTATTGTAGAGAATTTCCCTAATATGGCAAAGGGAACAAGCATCAAAATCCAGGAGGTGCAGAGAACCCCCCTCAAAATCAACAAGAATAGGTCCACACCCCATCACTTAATAGTAAAATTTACAAGTCTTAGCGACAAAGGAAAAATCCCTGAAAGCAGCCCGGGAAAAGAAGTCTGTAACATACAATGGTAAAAATATTAGATTGGCAGCAGACTTATCCACAGAGACCTGGCAGTCCAGAAAGAACTGGCAGGATATATTCAGAGCACTGAACGAGAAAAACATGCAGCCAAGAATACTATATCCAGCTAGGCTATCATTGAAAATAGAAGGAGAGATAAAAAGCTTCCAGGACAAAAAAAAACTGAAAGAATTTGCAAACACCAAACCAGCTCTACAGGAAATATTGAGAGGGGTCCTCTAAGCAAAGAGAGAGCCTAAAAGTAGTAGATCAGAAAGGAACAGAGACAATTTACAGTAACAGTCACCTTGTAGCCAATACAATGGCACTAAATTCATATCTCTCAATAGTTACCCTGAATGTTAATGGGCTAAATGCCCCAAGCAAAAGACACAGGGTATCAGAATGGATAAAAAAACAAAACCCATCAATATGTTGCCTACAAGAAACTCATTTTAGACCCCAGATTTAAAGTGAGGGGGTGGAAAACAATTTACCACGCTAATAGACATCAGAAGAAAGCTGGGGTGGCAATCCTTATATCAGACCAAATAGATTTTAAGCCAAAGACTATAATAAGAGATGAGGAAGGACACTATATCATACTCAAAGGGTCTGTCCAACAAGAAGATCTAACAATTTTAAATATCTATGCCTCTAACGTGGGAGCAGCCAACTATATAAACCAATTAATAACAAAATCAAAGAAACACATCAACAATAATACAATAATAGTAGGGGACTTTAACACTCCCCTTACTGAAATGGACAGATCATCCAAGCAAAAGATCAACAAGGAAATAAAGGCCTTAAATGACACACCGGACCAGATGAACATCACAGATATATTCAGAACATTTCATCCCAAAGCAACAGAATACACATTCTTCTCTAGTGCACATGGAACATTCTCCAGAATAGACCACATCCTGGGTCATAAATCAGGTCTCAACCAGTATCAAAAGATTGGGATCATTCCTTGCATATTTTCAGACCACAATGCTCTGAAGCTAGAACTCAAT